>NQII01009491.1:0-50183 GCA_002778355.1 Clitarchus hookeri | reverse complement strand
GTTTCTGAGAAAAACGTGTATTTCAGACACACTGCAATGCTGTTCACTCATTAGGTAGGCGGGCGCCTTAATACAGTACTGATAAATGTTACACGGTGTTGGTTGTTGGGTTTTCGGAACGTGTCGTGGGAATATTTATTTTAAAAAATGCTCGCGAAGAAATCAAGTTAGTTAGTCANTTGTTGGGTTTTCGGAACGTGTCGTGGGAATATTTATTTTAAAAAATGCTCGCGAAGAAATCAAGTTAGTTAGTCATACGAATATGTTGTTGTTTGAGAATGAGACGTGAAGGTGATGGATGAGGTAAAGTGTGTTCACGGTAAACTGAGCACTTTGAAAGCTCTGTTTGTATGCACATTGTATATTCTTCCACCAGATGTAAAATTGGCATTGACCTAATCACTTTATTCGCGTGTCTGTCAAGTAAACATGTGAAATTATTAGAATTATAAATATTTCATAAAATGCTTTTTCTTACGCTTACATGCATAAAATAAAACAGAAAGTAAAATAAATCATTTCGGTATTCACAAATGTTTACGCGGCACTTTCAATTCAATGTTGATAAATGAAACTTCTTTCCTTCGGTAGGTACCAACCCTCCTGGGCGCATGGCACTTTGCGCAGGTCGAGACAGTGATATTCCTCATAGGTTAGTTTGCAAAGTGCTGAGTTAATCGTGAAGAGCGTATAACGCTCGTAGTGTGTGGGGCAGACAGACGGGATAGTGACGGGGGGAGACGTCTTCATGTTCGCATCGCACAGCCTGTGTACCAATCACCGCCAAGTCTACCGCACAACTTGTACTGCATCGACGTCGCTGTAATTACAACCTTCCTGCGTACTGTAGCTCGTCCACAGCCTAACACATGTTTCCTGCACAACCTTCGTTTGTTTCTTCACGGTTATGTAAAGCTGTTTCTTTTGTCATTGCAGTCTATTCGCACTTTATTCACACTTTTTAAATCTAACTTTTGAAAAATCACCCCATCTATGACGTATTTGGTTATTTCGTAAATATGCCATGTATCACGAGCGTTTTATATTTCTGTTTACGTAACAATGCGTTATTTCTGGTTTAATAAATAATTACCCTTATTTTATCTATTGATTAATATGAATCAAACCAGTGAGAAAACAGGTGTGTTGGCAATGCCTCATAAGAAATAGTTCTTATGCAAAATATTATTACACTGAGTGCGTACGAATACTGTGTGCAGTCCCTATGGTCTAATTTTTTAGACTTGGTTAAGCTTTATGTAATGATAACAGAGGAATTTCCTGGAAGTAGAACTTTATCAGGGCTTCAGAAAAGTTGGAAGTAACCGTTAATGGAGTATTAAAAAAATTGTCTCCGATCTTGAATTAAGTATTTAATGGATAAAGAACAACAAAGCTGCATATTTCGCCACATAGTCTAAAAACTAAAAGCATTCATTCGCACATGAAAATTTCGTGTTATTATATGTGGCACAAACTCTACTTCTCGCATTTCCTTGCCTTAAGCCTTGTTATTCTTTCCCGAATAGAAATGCGCTCCCGCTTACGAACGATAGTGCAGGCAACACAAAGTTGTAGAAGATATTAAACCACACAGTGATCTTTCCATACATACTCCTCCAGCTAACGGCAAGAGTGTACGTTCAGACAATCCAGTTACACAACAATTTATTCTTAATTTTCCTGCTGTCTGATTTTACATTTTCGCTCTCTGCCTGTGGTATTAAGGCTATCCAGAAGAAAATACCTGAAGACTTTGACTTCAAATAACAAGGGGCTCTCAGGGCATCTGAAGAAAAACGGTATAATAACTCTTATTCTGCTAGGCGAGGGGTTTGACCACACAGGAAAGCTAATGCCGCAAGGCTTACAACTTTTCCATTTCCCCATACTAACCATACTAACAAGACATTCTCTGCGCTGTTGTAGGTTGTCCGCCAACAAGTTCTCGGGATTTGTGTTGTAATAAACAGAGCGGCACTGCCTAACCTCATTCATAACAAACAACCTGAAAGTACAGCAGTATAACGTTTCGTAAGCGTTCTCTCTGCTGCGTGTATGACCCGCAAACGAAATCGCACAGTAAAAGTTCTACCCCTAAACGAATGTGAAAATATGTCCCTCCATTAATTCCTTCTAGACGCTACTCTTTTACAGCGAAACAGTTTTTTTTTTCGTTGTAAACACATGTACTGAATTGAATAATGACTGACTTATAAATATTACAATTTTATAAGTGTAGTATTTCAGATAGAATTTTGGTTTGTTATGTTACCAAATAACAACATACTGGCTACAGTATGCTGTAAAATAGTTTCTGACTTATCGCATCTTCCAGGATTACAGTGAAGCCAGTTATAAGTTTAAAACCGCTAAGATTCGTACCTATCAAATACTCATCTCATAGAGTAAATATTATACTTCAACTTTTATAATAATGATGATGATGATGATGATAATACTACTAATAATAATAAACATACTTTCATGATCCCTCCATCATCAATAAATTCAAATTACCACAGTAATATATATATACACACACACACGCGCGGACTACAGTTCCTGATGCGAGGCACAACTTTATAAAGGCAAGCTACCCAATTAGCGAGAGTCAGTTGGCCCAGTTGTGCAAATCTGCTAGTACATGAGCAACCCACAAACAGTTTACATGATCAGTGAACCTCTGTAATGCACCCGCAGATGCTCGCGGCACACAGGATGCCTCTTGACTGTTGTATGCATTTGGCCACATATTGGGCCTCTGTTAACATAAGATCCATGTAGCGAAATATAATCTGCCCGTTTGTGGCCTTAGCTAACTGCACCCCAAGCACCATCGTTGGACCATGAGTGTCGGCAGTGACCCTCTGCCTTACTGCTTTGCCTTAAGTTATCCAACTGTTGGCAATCCACTTTTAGACCAGCTTTATGCCACTTACTACCCAGATATTGGCCATTTGTGACCCACTTAAATGCAGATTGCCACGCATTTTAAAAACGAGGAAATAATTTATTATGTTTTCGCTTAAATAGGAATTATTTGTTTCTCGTTTTCATATATGTTAACTTAAGTACTATTCCACTATTGGCAATTTATTTTGGGAGATCATGGCATCAAACTCAGAAACCTTGAGTTCTTAGCCTAGAATGCTACTTGCTACTCCGCTATCTGGATACTTTTCACACATGAAAGTTGAATTATTAACTTTGCAACAAACACAATTTATGTCAGAATCACGAGCTAATACTGAGATTTGTATTTTTTGTTTTAAATGCTAGTATTTTTTATTTTTGGACTACTTTCAAGTGTTGTTTAAAATTGAAAAGAAATAGCGTATTTTTTACATTTTATGCTTTGCAAGGTTTTCAGTCTAGAAACAATTTTTTCCCTATTAGTGGCAATGTTACATGATCATTTTTCTCAACATATGCGTGAAATAAAAAAGTTAAAAGTCATTTCACATATGCTTTTCACTATTTCACAACGACATATAGTTGGCATGCCGCAAATGGCCCATGAAATTGTCGATNCTATCTGGATACTTTTCACACATGAAAGTTGAATTATTAACTTTGCAACAAACACAATTTATGTCAGAATCACGAGTCAATACTGAGATTTATATGTTTTGTTTTAAATGCTAGTATTTTTTATTTTTGGACTACTTTCAAGTGTTGTTTAAAATTGAAAAGAAATAGCGTATTTTTTACATGTTATGCTTTGCAAGGTTTTCAGTCTAGAAACAATTTTTTCCCTATTAGTGGCAATGTTACATGATCATTTTTCTCAACATATGCGTGAAATAAAAAAGTTAAAAGTAATTTCACATATGCTTTTCACTATTTCACAACGACATATAGTTGGCATGCCGCAAATGGCCCATGAAATTGTCGATATTATGTCCCAAGCATAAGCAGTTGGCATGCCATAAATGGCCCGTAATCTTGCTACTAATATTTTTCAAGCAGTGAGAAACAGCATATTGTCTGTCGTGTGCTTGTGGGACTTCTGCTGAATTCTAAAAATCGTTGTGAGAGCAATGGTCAACATTACTATTATTTAAAAATAGGTAAAGTCACCTTCATTGATATGACCTGAATGCTAACAATGTAAATAATGCCGACAGTCATAAATGCGAACTTTTGCCATAAGTTTATCAACGGTTAACACTGCTTGCTGTTAGCTACTTGGGTGNCGTTTGCCATAAGTTTATCAACGGTTAACACTGCTTGCTGTTAGCTACTTGGGTGTGCTCTGGGATAACTGACGGAATGTCGTTTTCGCGCCTCACCTAAGCACAGAGTAGATAAGTATACAGAAACAAAATTGCGTGGCGGCTCCTGTGGTGTTGGCGCACCCATTCTCTGATTGGCTTCGCGAGGCTCTGGGAGTGGGACTCGTGTCCGCGTACTGCGGCAATGTCCCGTGATGGCCGACGAGTCACCAGACGCTGATTGTCGAACGGTGTCCCGACANGTGTCCGCGTACTGCGGCAATGTCCCGTGATGGCCGACGAGTCACCAGACGCTGATTGTCGAACGGTGTCCCGACATCTTGCTGGCCAGTGCAGCTGCAGCTCACGGCACGACGCTGTACAAAGTGCTGTGCGGTCTGGAAGTGCGACAGCGGTTGGTCGCACATGCTTCAGTGCGTGTGGACCAGAAAGCAGGATAGGAACTAGGGACGTGGTTGTATGTCTCGCGTGATGGGGCGCAGTGGGAGGGGCCAGGCTTGTGCTAGGTCCCCGGGGCTGCCGGAGTGTTTGTTGTGGCCGGTAATTGGTGCATTGTCTGTGGACGAGCTCCGGGGCCACCCATTTGTTCCCGTCTGCTTCACAGCTGCCAGCACGCACTCTGTCCCTCTCCCTCTCTCTCGCTACTACCCAGCTCCTCTTTCAACCATGCGCTTTCATCTTCTGCTTTCATGCTCCTGACAACTTTGGTTTGTTTATCTCAATCGTTTATCCACACACTATTTGGATAAGCATAATGCGTTCTACTTTTTCTGCTGGGGCCCTGGTAGTGCACCAAGGCGGGTGAGGTCCGATTCCCAGTCGGACGATGCCGCTGGTCGCGGCATTTTCTCGGGGTTCTTCCGGTTGGTCCCGCCCCTGCATTCCGGCGCTGCTCTATACTTGCCTCGCTTCACCCTCATTGACTCTCAAGACCTCGATATTACGAGCCGCACAAACCTCTCCACTCCGCATTTCCTGTATTAAAAAAGAGGGAAATTCTTCTCATTGAGACGAATAATAGCTGCTATTAGTTTAATTTTGGTCTCTGTTGAATGTTGTTGGTCAAAAATAGATATTTGCTTCCTCATACAGGATGTGTCAGGTGAATTACTTATATCGCAGTTTGCATGTTGTGTGCACAAAAAATATGACAAGACTAATGTGTGGCTGCGAGATATTATTTGTTAATACCGAGTTCACGCATGCGTACCAAACAAAACATCTCATTCTTCATGACTTGCGGCCCGTGTATCAATGCAGATGTAGGAAATTTCATTACAGTGATTTTTACTTGCAGTTTTGTAATTCGCACTCTGCAGGAACAACTCTGAGTTTAAAGTTGGTCTTAAACACAATACTTGAAAAATATGTGTTTACCGATAAAAATTTATTTCAGTTTTACGGTATGCGTATTTTAAGTGTCACAAATAGCCCGTCCTTATGGTAGCTGCTGTCCAAAATATCTGCAAGTTATTGCGTTAAACACGATTACGTAATTACTTCGACAAATGTGAGTAATAACTAAAAACAGAACGGTCTTTGCATTATAGCCATGTACGTACTGTGTTGGACTTTGTCGTTATCTGTTGTTTATAATGAACCGGAGGACATTTGCTTATGTGTTGCCGCTTACGTCAGATCAATGTCCTGTTCGCCTTGTCTATGCCTAACTCGACCATGCGAGTTGAATTCTTACCATTGATCCAAAGCCGTGAAGGGCGTGTAACGCGATGGAAGATTCCTTTGTCAAACATTTGTAACAAACATATAAATTCCTGTCGTTTAACTTAGTGTGCAATGATTATGCTATATTTTCATTTATTTAATGCTTCTACCCTGATAATTTAGAATAAACTGTCAAATAAGTTACCTACTGCCGTTTTAACTATGGAGGCACACTACGTCTAATATTTATAGTGCTTTCATCGCTTAAGAGTAAGTTATCTTAAATCAATTAGAGTAGTCTTGTAAAACTAACAGNATGTGTTGCCGCTTACGTCAGATCAATGTCCTGTTCGCCTTGTCTATGCCTAACTCGACCATGCGAGTTGAATTCTCACCATTGATCCAAAGCCGTGAAGGGCGTGTAACGCGATGGAAGATTCCTTTGTCAAACATTTGTAACAAACATATAAATTCCTGTCGTTTAACTTAGTGTGCAATGATTATGCTATATTTTCATTTATTTAATGCTTTTACCCTGATAATTTAGAATAAACTGTCAAATAAGTTACCTACTGCCGTTTTAACTATGGAGGCACACTACATANGTCAAATAAGTTACCTACTGCCGTTTTAACTATGGAGGCACACTACATATAATATTTATAGTGCTTTCATCGCTTAAGAGTAAGTTATCTTAAATCAATTAGAGTAGTCTTGTAAAACTAACAGTTCCTTGAACAATACATTTGATAAATCACGTGGTGCTGAGGCTTCATTTTTTCTTAAATTATTATATTGTTAAAACGTGATGCATACAGGCGTATCTCATACAGGTTTCATCATCTCTATTTGCTTTTCCACTTATTTAGGCTACATTGAAAATAGTTTTACTATTCAAAATGTGTGTTTCAATTTATATATATATATATATATATATTACACACACACACACATATATAAAGAGAAGCCTCTTAATTACAACACGTTTTTCTGTTTGAACTTCCGATACTCAAGATGGACATTAGCCATCATTTTCTAATCCCCTAAGCTTGTAACCCATCACAGTTACTCAAGAATTTAAGTAGCCAGTGCGGAATATACCAGAAAGAATTATTCGGTTTGCGAAAATGTTACCTTGCATCTATTCCGTACCACTTGCCATCTTCTGGTTTTGGTATTCAGTCTATCATTTCGGCGTATAGTGCTACTGACAACCCCCCTAACAGATGACAAGCGCGGCTCAACATTTACTGTTTCAACACTGACTTAAAATGTTATTACTGTGTAACGGCGCTTTCGTTCGCCGTTAGGGCAAAGATACACAAACACAGTAACCTCCTTTGCTTGTCTCGCGAGGGAACAGTGACGAAGGATAGCTGTAACCCGCGACTTCGCATTTTATTCACATATTTGGATGGATGTCGCGAAATTAAAAACTTTCTGCGCTTCAAATTTGTACCTTTGTTTCCAGAAAGTAGGCCTACAGTAGTAATTTGGTGCGTAACAGGGTAAAATTCAATCGTTCTAAGAAAGGGAATCCTTGCATATCATGTGATACCTAGATGAAGAGCGATGGGAATGATATTGCATCAATGACACGTCTTGTGTTGAGAAGTGCAGGAGCGGCGGTGCGGAGTAAGTAATTCCAAAGCTCCTTATTTACGAGGTGGCGAGTGCAGCCTGAGGGCACTCCAACTCAGGTAGACAGACTCCCCCAGCCGCTTGTGTCTAAATCTTCGAGCCGAGGAATCGACAGCTTTACAACTGCCGAGTAATTCGATATGGACCCCAGCAGGTACCGCCTCTCTAACTCTTCCTGCTCGCTTCAGCATACAAGACGAACTGACTCACTCGGTTATAGTTTACATTTACAAACGACTGAACCATATGTTACCATTTCTCTAATACAGTGGGCTTAACCAGGTTCTTTAGGTTATGGAGGTCTTAATAAAATAAAATAATTAATTGTAATTTTCTAATTTATTTACAATTGATTACAAAGAAAATATTCTCTATTTAATAGCTCACAGTAGATTGCTTTCATTTGTTATTTAAATTAATAAATTCTAGCAATACAATTTACCTTTACCACAAAGAAATTATTGTCATCAAATAACTAAAATTAGTACCGGTAAACAATGTATCAAAATGTATTGAATAATTTATATAAATGATATATTCATATTAATAGATCCAATATTTACAATGAAGTCCGTATCACATGTTCATAAAACGATCCCACCATATCAGTTCAGTCCAGATTTCGCCGGTCCGTAATGCTCTAGAGATCTCTGATCGCCCTCGTGCATAGTAGCCTCAAACTTGTCGGGTAACACATCTCGTCCGTCCACACCGCAGGAACACTCGTCTGCCGTCGTCTCGTATTCTCCGCTGACGTCTGCCTTCTCCGCTTATGTCCTTCGCTGCACCATATTGTACTTGAAGACCGCATTTCAGCCAGATGGCTACCAGAAAAACTACCGGCCCTCCAGACGCGGTGGGATTTATAATGTCGTCTGCCATAGCCGAGAAATTTCTCCAAGTGTCGCTTTGTGCCGAGGGACATAGTAGCCAGAATTTTCTTGCTCATCCTCCCAAGTCGTCGGCTTCTCTAGCAGGTGGGAGGAGAGGCTCCGCGCATAACAAAGAAACACAGTGGGCGCGTAACACACCACGCTACATAGTTGCGTTAAAATAAAATTATTTGTTTTGCGCTGGAATACAAGGGAGGGGTGGGGGGTGGATTGATGATTGGAGCCTGTGAATTGTCGTGAAGTTATACAAGTACATAGACTTCATATCCTACGTACACAATTTGAACACTCTCATGGTAACTGTCTGCGTGCTTGTGTGAATAGCAGTTACCTCTCAGAAAAACCTCCGACCCTAAATTCCCGTGTTTCTTGCGCACCCAGTTGTGTAGTAAGAAACGCACCATCCATCATAGACGTAAACGGTAACCACTGTTTTTAAGTATTTACAGGCACCAATTCATTTCGCAAAAATTCATGGCTTCTAATAAGCAGTTATAATAACTTATATTGTGTAGAAACTTAGATTTAAGTATTTTTCGTTATTACTTAACCATTTTTACACACTATGAAGCAATTCAGAGAATAACACGTGTTTGATTTGGGTGGTACTATTGACGATATAGCNAACCATTTTTACACACTATGAAGCAATTCAGAGAATAACACGTGTTTGATTTGGGTGGTACTATTGACGATATAGCCAGGTAGGTGTAGAGGGGTTGACACTGCAGCTAATAGTAAAACATTTTGCACACATGCGGGTGTTCTACTTGTAATAAATTGTGGGAACAAAGAACCAGAGTGATTATATCGGAANAAACATTTTGCACACATGCGGGTGTTCTACTTGTAATAAATTGTGGGAACAAAGAACCAGAGTGATTATATCGGAATATGTTACATTTACAATGTCTTCACACTTTTATAATCATACCTTTCAAAAATCATCCAAATACGAAGAGTTTTGTTGTTTATTAAATATGCCATGCATCACAAGCGTTTAAGAATTCTGTTAACCCAAAATATTTTATTTGTGGTTAAATTGTAATTATAATTATATATAATTTACACATTGGAGTATTTAATTTAAAATTAATATGAAAAAAGACAGCAAAAAAAATAATATGTGTGTTGGTAATGCCTACAAAGAAATATTCCTTATTCGAAATATTAGTATATTGAACACTCACAAATACGGTGCGTTGCCCTTTGGTGTANCTACAAAGAAATATTCCTTATTCGAAATATTAGTATATTGAACACTCACAAATACGGTGCGTTGCCCTTTGGTGTAGTTTTTTAGACTTAAACTTTGTTTACGCGAGGCGGAGGAACTTCAGGAATGTTGGAAGTAACAATGAATGAACTTCATGGTAGATATCGCTAGTTGCTTGACGTGTTCATCGTGGTCTACAGCTTCCCACTGGAGCTTATCTGCTGCTTTGTCCCCAGGCCACAACCAGAATGGCGGAGGTAGATTACACTTGGTCGCTCTTGCCCTCAAGACATCGCCACTCCCTGCCTCTCTCCCTTCTATCTTCCCTTTGATCAGGCGGCCAGATTATCATGTAAAATATATGTGTTTTATGTGGAGCGGCGTGGGCAGGGGTTGGAGGTTAGTGTGCGTTCGCCGCTCAGGCCCGAGGCACACTGCTGTCACTACCTGCTGCTAATTACAACGTCAACGAGGCGGGGCGCTCGCCGCAGATTGTAGGGTTGTGCCGGCCTCGTTTGTACACCACCACCCCCTCCGCAAACCCCCTGGGACCACGTAGCGACTCTCTGCGCGGGGTTGGTTCACCTGTCACCCCCCTGCGACCAGCCGCTCTCCCTCCCGCGCAATTTCCATCTCACGTGGGGAACACAGCTACGCGCCCTTTTTAGAGAATACGTCAATTGTAAATATACAGTTGCGTGCGCCTTGGCGTTTACATGCTCGTGACGAATAGAAGCTTAAATAGAAATAATAATGCCTACATATTTACAATACTGAAAGTAAATATATAAAACTATTTAGTCCACAATGTTACAGTTCACTCTGTTACAACGTTTTGATNACATGCTCGTGACGAATAGAAGCTTAAATAGAAATAATAATGCCTACATATTTACAATACTGAAAGTAAATATATAAAACTATTTAGTCCACAATGTTACAGTTCACTCTGTTACAACGTTTTGATGAAGGTCTGATTCAATTAATAAATTGAATGAATAAATATTCCTGTGAACCAACACGAAGTAGTCGTATTCTGTATANGGTTCACCTGTCACCCCCCTGCGACCAGCCGCTCTCCCTCCCGCGCAATTTCCATCTCACGTGGGGAACACAGCTACGCGCCCTTTTTAGAGAATACGTCAATTGTAAATATACAGTTGCGTGCGCCTTGGCGTTTACATGTTCGTCACGAATAGAAGCTTAAATAGAAATAATAATGCCTACATATTTACAATACTGAAAGTAAATATATAAAACTATTTAGTCCACAATGTTACAGTTCACTCTGTTACAACGTTTTGATAAAGGTCTGATTCAATTAATAAATTGAATGAATAAATATTCCTGTGAACCAACACGAAGTAGTCGTATTCTGTATACGAGTCGAGTTGCAACGGTGTGCGAGTGTGTGGTGATGTCGCCTCCACTCCGACACCTATCCACAAACACCTCCGCACTCAGTAAGAATGCCGATGTGTCTCTAGGTTGCTGGAGCACTCACCACACACCGCCCTACACACACATACGAGTACTGCCGTTGACGTGGTGAGGGCTGTGTGTATACTGCTGCCGAGACTTCACGATATTTCCTCACATACACGTGCTCCTGTTCAGTGTCCAGAGGGTTCTTGACTCAAGAACGCAATCCACGTACTTCTGGAAGGTGTTGGACGCCGCCAGGTGCGAGACGACAATCAAAGGCACGTCATATCAACCCCCTCCCCCACCCCCGCAACACAACAACCGTCACGTTACAGTTTCATAGCAGATAATAACGCTGAGACGAAATTGCTTAGTGGTTTCTTTGATGTGGACGTACCAATTAGCTGATTGGATGCCCGAGGTTCTGGAAACGGATTTGCATATTATTAGCAGTATATAGATTATGCGACTTCCGGCACAATGGATCCTGGGTGAGGACCAGAAGAACAGTCGACATCTTGGATCCTCCATCTTGGATGATCTTGACCTTTTCGAGCCGTCCATCTTGATTTTGAGTGTGTCATATTGTTTCTACCATCCGCCATCTTGTTTACACTTGACTTTCGTTTACATCAGCTGTTGCTAGGGAGCGCGCCAGGCCGCCATCTTGTTTCGTCTATCACCACCGTGGTTCTCATATAGTCTGCTACGTGGTACCAGTATCGGTCGCCATCTTGGAAGAATCTTTCATAGCTTCTCAGGGGTGCCATTGTCTATTCGAGAGTTAATTAAAAATATAAAGTGCGAGATATCATCAGTTTATAAGCATAGTTATGCATAAATCACGAACCATCCAGGATAGGTCGTCAAAATGCTGTATGTAGGCACCATTATTCATCCTGATAACATACATATGTTAAGCCCCCAAGTACTTTTATAGGCATAGTTAGCTTACATTTACAAACGATTAGTGTTAGGTTCTTGAAAATCATTATCCCTGAACCAATGTGTCTTTCAATAATGATATGTTTCTGAGTATGCAAGTACTCTTTATTTAACTTTGCTGATAATTCTTTTTCTTTGTACTTGTATACATAAATATCACGTAAATAAGTTATTTTTCTCTCTGTAGCATAGCAAATGATAAGTACTTTCCACGCCTACATTACAATTGTGTGCGCCTACATGCTGTGGCGTGCAGTTCCGGTATCTTTCACTTGTTCAGTCTCAACAACATACATTTCAATGACGTCAGCATGACACATTTACAACAGACCAGGATGTCGGTGGGTAGCCATGAGTAAGTAATAATCTTAAAAATAAAACATTTGTATTCTGGAAAAAATTANGAAAAAAAAAAATTTAATATAATTGTTGTTTGTGCAGGATAATTATTTCTTGTAGTTAGTTTGCACAATTTAATCATTGTTAGACATGGCCATTATGTTAAATTATACAACATTCATGTTGATAAGGCACTGAAAATGTGTAATTTTATAAATAAGAGGTTAACTTTTTGACTTACAGACAAAAGTGTATCGAGCNCATGGCCATTATGTTAAATTATACAACATTCATGTTGATAAGGCACTGAAAATGTGTAATTTTATAAATAAGAGGTTAACTTTTTGACTTACAGACAAAAGTGTATCGAGCGACCTGTCTATGGATTCGCATTTTTAAAAATAATTCGATTATGATGTAACACCCATCAGTTGTAGAAAAAAAGAATGTTATAAATAAAAGTTATGCATTTAATGTAATATATTTTATTTCACTTTTAAAACTTACTGAAAAGATTATGCCGAGCAATATGTATGTGGATTCGTATTTCCAAAACAGATTTGCAGTATATAATGCCGCAACCAAATATTATGGAAAGCATAATTTTGTAAATAAAAGCCACGTATTTATATAAATACATTTTTATTTAACTTATAAATTTGTATATCGAGCAGCATGTCTAAGTATTCGTATTTTCAAAGATAATTAGGACATTATGTCAGAAAACTTGATTATGAGGCAATGACCAGCACCATATTGAATTTTATAAGCATATAATTGTGTACGTAAATATACCAAGTGTTATATATTTTCGGGCTCGTGTTTTCAAGTCGAATGCTAATGTGACTCCATAAACTTGGATTATTCACATGTGTTCGTTATCATATTGGCTTTAGAAGGCATAGGCATGATCTTAGTTTTTCTAAGTAATTATGTAATGAGCCTGAGCCACGAATACAGACCAGTAGTCGCCGTACCTCAGGTCGTGTTTGAAGTGCATTGTGTCTATGTCGTACAAGCACGAACTTAGAAGCACAGCTACACATCATTCAACGACTGCTGCATTTAGACACATAGAAACTGGAACATATCAGACCAGTACAAGTCTAACCAACATGAAAATTGAATTATGCTTTAAGCCTTTTTATAAGCATAAATTACACTATTTTCCATCCCTTGAAGTTATAGCCATAAAATTCAGATCAGAGCCATTTGGGAAATTATGCCTTAAGCTTCCTGATAAGCATAGTTGACTACCATTTTGTATCCATTGAAGCTATAGTCATCAAATGCATTTCATAGGCACTGCTCATGATCTAGACCAAAATGTTATTACTTATTATGCACTAAACCTTCTTATAAACATATCTGGCTGCCATTTTGCATCCATTGAAGCTATAGACATCATAGATACCACTCGTGACCTATATTAAGGTGATAATGCAAGTTACGCCTCTAGTCTTCTTATCATAGTTGGCCGCCATTTTCTAAACATTTAAGTTATAGCTGTCAAATGTGTATCACTGGTACAGCTCTTCTGAAATCAAACAAGTTGATGTGGTCAGTTATGCCTTAAACCTTCTTATAAGCATACTTAACAGCCATTATAAACCCATTCAAGATATAGTCAACAAATTCACATCAAAGGTATTAAGGCATTACTCCTGACTTCGATCAAGGTGATGTGCTCAATTAAGCCATAAGCCTTTCATTAAAGGTATTTAAAGTTAACTATAGCACATGGTATGTCTACAGCCATCTTTATTTTGAAGAAACTTACGAATAATATGTTAAGTGCACATATGTTTATAAAAAAAGTTATGTATTTTTAAAAAATAAGCACATATTTTGTAATGTATCTACAGTCCAGTTTTTTTTAAATTTATTAGAATGTGAAGGCAGAAATGTAGCTTACTTGCCTCCGTATGTCAGTTTGGGTGTAGAATGTCTGCTCGATATACTAGATCTCGACGTTAAGAGCCGCCCAAATCTCTCCACTCCCATACTGAACACGGATACTGGGGCAATGACGCCTTATTTACCCGTTTTATTAGTAACGAAATAACGATTGATCAAAAAATATATTCTCTACGCGTTGCTCTCGACTGGGTGAAATGAAAGGGAAAGTACACTGTTGTCGGAAACTTCCAGAAGAGCGGGCCTGGTGGGGGGAAGGGTGGAAAGGGAAGGGCGAGGAAGGGCTCACCTGGCGGACACGACGCCGTCACGCGCCATCTTCGAGTTATCACGGCGGCTAGACGAGGTGTGGGCGGGTGTCTGCGCCTCCAAGCCGTCTGCCTGGACGAGGGGCATTTCGCGGTCCGGGGACTCCGCCCCTCAGTCTGCCCCCCTCCCTCATGTAACACACCTTCCCAGCCGTACAAGCATCGTTCCCCGACTGAAGATAACTCGCCTAGCTGGTTCCTCTGTCTAAAGCTGCTTCTACACGATGCAAAACGGATTTATTACGATGCCTCGCATGATAAATTTTATCGCTCTCGTGAGTTATTATCAAGAACATGCCATAAGAAATGAGCCAACCTTTGGAAAATAATGCCATATACTATATATTATTACGGTTTTCCAAAGTCTCTGGGCTTAGCGAGGTTCCTTAAGGGATGGAGGTCTTAATTAAATAAAAGAGTTTATAATAATTTTATAATTTATTTATGCACAATCTTTCCGTCAAAATACTCCAATCTTAATGTCTCGAGAATAATGTCTATCACTAGCTGTGTACAGCTAATATTCACATAATCGCCCGTCGCCTCACAGAAATTATTAACAGTTTATCAACAACTATTGAATCGCTACTAAATATTATAAATTTGATATCTGGCAGTTGCAGTATTTACAGTGAAGTTTGTATCATCTTTTTATTTATTTATTTATTTCAGTCCAGCAATTACCTAACTCTAATGGCTATAGTCGATTCACGACTGGAAGAAACTTTTGAAAATCAACCTATGAAAAAACACCCTAGCCGTTAGCGACATGCATATAACATTACAAACAGCGGCGAGAGCGGATACAGTTATGCCGTTAGGTTGCCAGCACAAAGAGAGGAAATATTTCCAAAGTTTTAACGTAATTGTTCATTTATCGCTTACAAGTGGGTGTCGAAAAGACTTGTATCTTATTATGCCAATTGTTAATGACGTGATGCTAACGTATTTAGATTTCAACGTTTCTTGGATAGTCACATGCTCACGCTCAAGGTGAAAGTAACGCGGCCATTTGTTTACTAACCTTCGTTCCTTGTGTTGTTGGCGGGGTGTGGTTGACACACATGCCAGAGAATTTGTGCGATTATCTTGTTTAACCTATAATAATTCATTTATTTGTCTTGTTTTACTAATATCAGCTCTTTATTATTTGGTTTTTAATAACGTATGATTTTAATTTGTGCTCACTTTCTCGTTGTACTGAGTCCTTTTGTTTTTATGTCTTTCGTGCACATGTCTTTCCTTTGCCACTCTATTCTAACGTTGCAATATTTGCACATAAGAATTTTTTTCACATTGTCGAAGACGTAGAATCCATCACTCGCAAACTCTGCCGTCCTGTCGAAAACCGTCACAACCATTTTTAAATAACGTTTTACAATTGCGCGAAACATCCGACTCAGTCTACCACCACGCAATTTTAACGTCTGTAGCAATTTCGATCAATACTGATGATCTTGCTTCTATGTACGGGAATTTATCGAAAGTCACCAACAATCTATTGTAAATAGACAACAACTTTCGATTCATCAAAATACTCGCATTTTGGGTTTATATAATGAAATGTTTTTCGCTCGCATCGCATATTCTTTTGTGTGAAATTCTCAAGATTAAAAACTTTACGCTTGTGGAATATCCATTAATAATATATACATGACTTTTATAATGAGTACCTGCATGTACGAACACATGTACACACACACACGGTGGAATGTAAACATTGCATGTAAACATTGCCATGTGACTGCCACATGGCAATGTTTGTTTACCTTTTGCGGAAGGATACGAAATGGGCTTGAAAGTAAGTCTCTTCCAGTCGTGAACAGACTATAGATTGTTTTGGCGCAGCTCACGCACATTCGCTAGCAGCCGGCGCACACACTTGTCCGCCACATCCACGTTTGTCGTCGGTCCTCTTCTTCAGTGTCATTCGACGGTTAGATCTTCATTCACCGTTCGCCGTCCTTCGCCAGAAAGGTTATCACAGACTCCCGACTGTTTGGTCGCGTGGAGGGAGGAGATGACCAGAAAGTTCATGCAATAGCCAGCTATAAATTATTACCTCCGTCNTGTTTTGGCGCAGCTCGCGCACATTCGCTAGCAGCCGGCGCACACACTTGTCCGCCACATCCACGTTTGTCGTCGGTCATCTTCTTCAGTGTCATTCGACGGTTAGATCTTCGTTCACCGTTCGCCGTCCTTCGCCAGAAAGGTTATCACAGACTCCAGACTGTTTGGTCGCGTGGAGGGAGGAGATGACCAGAAAGTTCATGCAATAGCCAGCTATAAATTATTACCTCCGTCTGCCCGTTGTGGAATCCAAACGAGAAAATAATGCGCAGAAGTCAAAAATGCGTCGGTCGAGTCGGGAGAGTCCATTGCCGTTGCACGAAGGGGTGGGGTTGTTCAGTCCGGTAACGACAGCGGCCGAGTGCGGTTGCGTGATAGCTGCTCCGCGCGTGCGTATTACCTGTCAAAAAAACGCAAGTCGCTAATAATTGTTCGGTTTATGTTGGATGGTGCATGCGTAAAGTGATCTGGTACACTGAAATGCTGATGTTACGTATTGTGGAAGGATACAAATTCCGAAGTAAAGTAAACTTTAAATAGTCCTTTCAAAGTGCTGAATTAACCATGAGCAGTCTGTAATATAACTATTAAATTCTACTTGTAAAGTTGAATTAAAACTATGTGCTTACACCAAGCTGCAATTTTTAATTTTCTATATACATGTCCATGCCAAAGTAGAGGTTTGCAAAAATAGTCATGAAAACAAATAAAATTGCTTAGTTTTAGAAAGTGCGTTTTGACATTAGATATATCAGTTTTCTCGCTTGGGAAATGTTGTGCAGACAGTAGATATNTGAAAACAAATAAAATTGCTTAGTTTTAGAAAGTGCGTTTTGACATTAGATGTATCAGTTTTCTCGCTTGGGAAATGTTGTGCAGACAGTAGATATATCAGTTTTCTCGCTTGGGAAATGTTGTGCAGACAGTAGATATGTTTTAAACATGTTAACACGTTCAAAACTTATCAAGGAATGAACACGAGCATGAAGTTCTAACGAAACAAAGGAAGGTCAAATTTGAGGACGATGCCGTGCAAACCCGTCTCAGTGGTTTGAATTGGTCACCTAAAAGTAACTGTGAGTTAAGTGCTATTTTGTGTGTCTTGCTCGACGTATCTATGAAATGCACTAGTATTTGATGGATCAGGGCTCTGATTTGTCATGGGAATAAAATCACTCAGATTTTTCGCAATATTATGCTTCCTTCAATGTACTTCACTTCCACAGATTGTTTAAAATTCCACCGTTCCTATTTAGAGTAACAATTAGTTATGAATTCGCTGTAAACACTAAAAACTACGCATTAGGAAAAGTCNTGTTGTAAACATGTTAACACGTTCAAAACTTATCAAGGAATGAACACGAGCATGAAGTTGTAACGAAACAAAGGAAGGTCAAATTTGAGGACGATGCTGTGCAAACCCGTCTCAGTGGTTTGAATTGGTCACCTAAAAAGTAACTGTGAGTTAAGTGCTATTTTGTGTGTCTTGCTCGACGTATCTATGAAATGCACTAGCATTTGATGGATCAGGGCTCTGATTTGTCATGGGAATAAAGTCACTCAGATTTTTCGCAATATTATGCTTCCTTCAATGTACTTCACTTCCACAGATTGTTTAAAATTCCACCGTTNGTCACTCAGATTTTTCGCAATATTATGCTTCCTTCAATGTACTTCACTTCCACAGATTGTTTAAAATTCCACCGTTCCTATTTAGAGTAACAATTAGTTATGAATTCGCTGTAAACACTAAAAACTACGCATTAGGAAAAGTCTCTTTCTAGACGCGTGAACGTGAGTTCGTGTGGGGGCGAGCAAGCCGCCACAGTTGGTAGTAACAGTTTACTGTATCTCAACTATTGGAGAGTATTCTCGTCACGCCACACCACTGCTATGTTACATGTCACACGTGGCGCAAACATGGGAATGGTTTCGCCTCCAGTTGATTTTTTTTTACAGCCGCCCCTGTAACGAACGGTCAAACAAATCGGACTTGAAGTGAACAATTCCCCATACGGAAATGTCCGATAGTCCGTGAATACAGTAGAAATGATTGACGAGCGTGTTGAGAGCGACATAAAAGAGTGAAATATCGCCAAAAAGGACATATTTAGTGTTTGAGGAGGCGGCGAGGGTGGTGAGATGTCAGCGGTCGACTGTGGCCTGGGGGAGAGGGCAGATGAACCCATTCCATTGGCTCGCANNNTGACACATGGTCTTTCACAGGGAGGTGGCGCCTACCGCATTTCTGCCGCACAATTTGGCAGAATGAATACTGTGACGTAAACACGAGTTCGTAGTTGAGTCGTTATGTCTGTACTGCTGCGTAAGGTTGATAGCTAGTTGGGTGCAGTAGTGCTTTCGATATTTTTCTTAATTATAAAAAAACTAGAAAAACCGAGAATCCACTGTGGCTGCATAGGGTAAAAAAAAAAAATGCTTTTCGTGCTTCCCCAATACAAGTGAACAATGATGTGGCAAATTTGCAGACAGTTCCTGGCACACACACACACACATTACTTTACTTCTGTGGCTAATACTTTCGGTTAATTTCCTCAGAAGAGATCTACATTTGTTTCTCATTCATTCTGATCAGTAAACCCTTAATAAACCTTGAGAGATAGTTATTTAATCAGTTCTGGGAATCACGGCATAAACGTGAGCCAGTGGCAAGGAATCTCTTTACCCAGCCCACAACAATCGGGTTCACTTAAATTATACAATTACATAACATCGATGCAGTGTAATTTGAGTCGTGAAAGTGCGGTTAGCAGTTTATTCTTTGTTTATAAAAAGTAAGTGATGTTCATTAAAGGGGTGGATGACATAAACTCATTATTTTATATTGGAACCGTATCATTCCCAACTTAAAAANTTTATATTGGAACCGTATCATTCCCAACTTAAAAAAATGTTATTGATTAAGAGACGTGTCTGTTATCTTATGAAAAGTTCAGCACAATTTTTAAACTAACGCTTTTCCGTGAAATGGCGGAAATTTCTTTTACAGTGTAGGGCGTGTGGGGATGTATCTGGGAGTAGCCTGTTTACAGTGTAGGGCGTGTGGGGATGTATCTGGCTGGGTGTATCCTGTTCACGGTCAAGTGAGGACATTTTAAGACAGCGCTTAAAAGTTCCTTTCAACTTATTTGTTTCCTTTCGCCAGTTGTTGACATAAAAATTGCCGTGTGATGGAGAAACACAGTAAACAATTTTATAGCTGTTGAAAGTTAACGTGTGAGGCCACAATAAAAAATAAAATTTTGGTCGTTGTGCCTGCTGGAAGCGCCTTAACATTTCGAACAGTGGACTAAGTTATGTACTGGAATCATCACTTCCGAAAGTCTTGATACGAAACGTCTTAATTCTCCATTTCATTGGCCGCTGCACTTAGCCTACCTCGCGTATTCATTTCTTTCGGCCGCTCAGAACTAACCAGGTTCACCGACGAATGAATGTCTGCTATTGGCCCGCTGTGCAGGAGAGAGTGGTTAGCTTCACGTCAACACAAAGCAACAGCCGTACCTTTTGTAGGTCCATCATGCTGAATAACGAATTTCATCGTAGAGCGTTATTATTTGGCCGTATGATATCGTTTAGAGATGTTCTGCTCTGTGCTCCGACGTCGTGTGGAAAGTGTTGTACATAATGTCATTGGTTACGTAATCCTTACGAAACGAGGAGCCATCCAATGCTTTGGAATTCTGAAAAGTCTTTTCTTCGTTTTCTTTGTAATTTCTATTTACGCTTGACGTCATCGCACGTGAACTTTTTTCCCACTTATACGTCCACGTGTGTGTCAATTAATAACTGTTCGGCTCTTGCGCCATATTTTTTTTGTATTTTTGCACATGGACAAGTGTTGTGTGTTGTTCACTATCATCAGTGATGTCATCGCCATTTTCCACATTTGTTTACTACATAGGAAATAAACTTTACAAATAAAAACAGAACTAAAATAAAAACCACAATATGAAGGCTAACCTAGCATCGTGGCGTACCGATTTGATTCTTTGTGGATTGTTTCTTACTTATTTTTATTTGATGACTGAAAAGAACATCGGCGGAAATGAAAGGTTTTCGGCATTTAGGTAGAAACAGATCGGTTTCGGTAGATCTACGGAAAAACTGGTAGGGTTGGCAACACTGCCGTGGACAGCCTGTAAGTAAGTTTATTCTACTCAGGTTAGGAACAAAACGAGATTTCGTATGAGAGAGTTTGGCATAGCGAAAATTACCACCACTAGACGCGCAGTGTTCCATAAGGTAACTTATAATTTAAATTTTAAGCTACGGAATATTTAAAAAAAAATAAAAAGAGAAAGATTTCACTTAGTTACGGAGTTGTTTTTATATTTGATTAATGATTATTGCAATCACCCTATTTTTTAACTTAGAAAATAGAGAAAACTTGGTACCTTTTCGACACTAGCTCTTACCTAGTGGCGAAAATTTTCCCTTTGGCGAACTTTTAATATTGATCTGCCTAACCTGTGTAGGCTATTCGCGGAAAGTGAGCGCTTTTTGAAGCCCTCTCATTTGGAATGATATTCAGTCAATTTATTTTATTGCAGCCTTAGATGTTAACTTTCGAGTCCGGTGAAATATATAAACTGTTTATTACTCACATGGCAATATTTATTTTGAAAAGTTGTGAAAGGATGAAGAATGCCTGATAGGAATAAAGAAACTAGGGCCTGAAAAGTGCTCACTTTACCGTGAACAACCTATAGTAGAAGTCCTGTAGGCTATACAAGCGGCCAGCAGTTCGACTGTGGCGGGCCGGACACGAGACTGCGGACTAACCGTGAGAAGTCGCCCCAGGGCTGCAGACAAACCGGTCCTGCCCGGAGCCTGCCCCCGGGGTTATCGGCCCCGCACATCCACTGCTTGGGCGGACCACGCCCCCTTTCCCCGGCCAAACCCTGACGAGATACTCAGATGCTGCTAAGATGTAGACTAGTTGAGAGTACAGAGGAGGAACTGCCGCTTGTACCAACCCAGCACTCCCAGCCTGTGTAGCCCAGCCAATAGGGAGCCATTCGCAGCGCGCAGTAGCCAACCAGAGAGCAGAGCCTCGCGCAGCTAATCAGACAATGGCTACGCCTACATGGAAGGAGCCGCCGTGGTCTCTGTGTGTGCTGTGCCAGATATCTGCGAACTGGAACGACGTCACAAGAAAGGGCACTTCACTGTCGTTTCCTGGGATTCACTAGACAGAGCGCGAGGGTTGGCTGTGTTATATAACTGATTAGTGCTTGCCTCTTTGTATATTACAAATAACAGAAAACATACTCTGTGATGAGCCAATTTCCGTCACACCCGGGCCCGCGGTGCTGTAGAGGTTAGACTGCTCGCTTCCTGCCAAGGCGAACCGGGTTCGATTCCCGGCTGGGTCGCCCCTGGATTTTCGCATGTGGGAAAAGTGCAGGACGATGCAGCTGGTCGGCGGGTTTTCTCGGGGATCTCCCGTTTCCCCCGTACTTGCATTCCGGCGCTGCTCCATTCTCTCCTCGCTTCACCCTCATTGGCTCAAGACTTCGACGTTACGAGCCGCCCAAATCTCTCACTCACTCGCTCACTCTCACGCCCCTTCATAGTTCCAANGCTCAAGACTTCGACGTTACGAGCCGCCCAAATCTCTCACTCACTCGCTCACTCTCACGCCCCTTCATAGTTCCAAAGTCATCCACTACTGTCATCGAGAGAGCGCCACTATCGTCTTTACTTTCACTATAACACTTAATACGTTTTATTGTTTTTTCATTGAAATTTGAACTTTGAAAAATAAACTACCTCCGCAGTGCCGGACTTAGTGAAGGGGTTATTATTTTCCTGTGCTCCTGTGTCCGCGCTGCTGTGTTCTCAAGTGTATTACTCCTCCTTTAGAATATAGTGGATTATATTGTCTATTCGCGGTTTCTAAGCCTTTTTGAACCAAACCTTTAAAAATCACTCCACCATGGTTGGCATATTTGGTTGTTTCCTAAATATGTCCTATAGCATAAACATTTCATACGTCTGTTAACATAAAAGTATCATATTTTTTGTTATACTATAGTTTAACTCATATTTTTTCTATAAAAAATTAATTGATTTATAATCTGCATGACAAATATATGAGAAAATATGTAAGTTGGCAATACCTAGTAAGAAATATTTCTCACGCAAAATGTTTTTGAACTGAGTGTGCACGAATGCGGTTCGAAATTTTTGGTATAGGGAAAATTTCCGCCGCTAGGTTCGCAGTGTTCCAAAAGGCAACATTGAATTAAAAATTTAATCTACGTGAATTATAAAAGAGAAAAGTTTTACTTAGTTACGACGAAGTATTTTATATTTATTTTATGACTACTGCAATTAATCCGTTTTTAACGTAGGAAATAGAGAAAACCCGGTACATTGCCGACACTAGCGCTCGCGTAGTGGCGAAAATGTTCCCTTTGCCAAACTATTTACATTGGTCTTCCCAACCCGAAGTAACGTAGAAGTAACCGTCACGTGGTTAAGCTTTGTTGGCACGAGGCGGAAGAGTAGTCTGAGAGTATAACTTCAGCAGGGCTTCAGACAATTGGACCCAAATGTGAATGTTTGTAACTCTCGTTCAGGCGCTTAGTGTACCAACACTACGTAAATGAAATTCCCTATACATTTGTTTCTGGCACATTTCTTCATTGCTGAGAAAATAAATCAAATAGCCCAGCCACCATATTACTTATTTAGAATTGCGACAGCCCGATGTGCGGTACAAACGTTGAATTATCGGGCCATGATAGTCGCTAATGTCAGCGAAGAAAATCACAAATGTGAGCGTACTTCACCGAACTCCTTAATTGAAAATTGTGGTTATCATAAGCGATGAAAATGTTTTCCGGGCACAGCCCCAAAACGTGAATTGTCCACTTGGTGACACTTGTTCGTAGCAGTCGCGGTAACGCCCGTCATTTGCAACTCCGGGAATTAACAGCACTCGATACTTACTGTGTAGGTGTAGCTATTGCTTCCAATACTGACAGATATAATTCGTAGTTATATTTTGAATGCGTAGTTAATTTTCACTCATCCCTATGCATTATGCAAACACTAAGTTATTCATAAAATACTGTACTTTATTTTTATTCTTAGAACGTCCTGATAATATAATTTATTGTTTTGTTTCTTTGTCTATCCACCGTCAATCACTAGTGAGGTTATTGCATTTTGCTTATTTAATGTGCAATCATGACATGGTACAGGAAGTTGAAGGAAAAGTAACTAATGTGTATTTTTACAAAGCAGTTGGCACTGAGCGAGTTAGGCGTACAGTTGCGCAGCATTATTAACCTAGGATACGTGGGCGAATAAAGGAGTTCCGTGTACGATATCTGAGGTGTAAGTGTAGATATTATATTTGAAGATAAAAGTGAACAGTGTATACCATTACCATAAAACTTAAAGGATAATACCAATATCCGGTATGGGCCCGGAGTGCACTTTGCTCGAATATCTTGGGGACAATAATCCAGTTATTTCGTACTAAAATCGTCATTTTGTGGTCGTTGTTTTAACTTTTCAGATTTCATTGACGAAGACACTGTTATGTATTTATTGGTGTTCATTGTGATTAATTATCTGTTAAGTGTGTTTCCTGTTCAGTAGTTCCTGTTTTTGTCAGGCAGCTGGTTGTCTGTTGTCGGTGTGTTAATAACTCCCTAGTTCTCCGGATGTGTTCTAGGTCACCGCAAAGTGCCCTTGATCCCTCCCCGTTGACAAACCCTTGCGTCCTTCATGACAGAGTGTGCATCTTGATAATTCGGACATCTTTGTTCGTTCGTACACAGATTATATTCAGCCAAACTACGCGCCTGCAGACATTTCGTTTGTGGTTCAAAGTCGTTCCCAGTTACGAAAAACAGTCATTTGCCATTGGGAAACATGGTCAGTAAATACTTACAGGTCTCCAGTTTGTTAATGCCTGTTCCGCCATCTTGAACGGGCGAGAGCCAAACCACAAGACACGAGCTGTGTTCGAACCAACCAACCAAAGGCCCTTATCTGGCTTCGTGCCCTAGAGAATTGCATCGGGTCTGCGGCATCACATTGTCTGCGGTAGGGCACAGATGCTCCCTGTACAGGACGACGTCTCCTTCACGTGCTGCCCTACACTGTCAGTTTCTTCTATAAATTACAGTTTTGCAGCTTTTTCCTGCCATTTTCTGGACTCTGCTGTTTGTACACAGACCAGGGAAACATAAGAAAATGCGATAATTTAATAAAAACATTTTTTGCATATGCATTGTAAGTTGCGAAACGAAGACGGGCGTTCAAAATGATAGCCGCTTCGTCGTGCAGGGATCAAGAGAATACGAGGAACTGAGTGGCGGATGTAGAAACCCTTTAACCCATTCAGACCCAGTGTACACAATTGAGTACATTACGCACGTGAAGTTCATTTTTGGTCCGTACTGTACACTGCGAAGCTCAATGACCAATGATCTTAGCCGTGGGTTAGTTATTCGCAAACCGTCTTACTGGTATAGGTCATAATTGGTTCATATTACTGTAGCCGGATATATAGCCTACATCTCATTGGCTGTGGCAACGAAACAAGTGTTGTATCGACTGAAGTACAGCACGCATCAAACATTTGTTGTTTGCAACACCTGGGATCGTGGATTAAAGTGCGTCTGAAAGGGTTGAGGAGGGAGGTACTTGAGGAGCGATACATTGAATATCGTGTTCAGACGAATATGCTTACCGGTAAGTATTCAGTTTTAATGCCTCGTATTCATATGAGTACATAGTGCATATACTATCTAAATGCATCTTAAACTTTCCCTGCTACTGTGCTAAGTGTATAATACTATATTATTATCAATGTACTTTGTTACAAGAATAATTTCGTTTTACACAGTGTAATATCAAGATCCAAGGTACGATCGCTAGACCCCGCCCCCCACCTCCGGATCTTTGGGTACTGAAAGGATCGATGGCAGGCGAGCGAATGTATGTATGTGACAGTGAATTCGAACACAGCTACGGACAAATTAAACACTTCAGATATCATAGCATCGGAAACGCTCTAGGAAACGAGAAGGGCAAGTAACTCGTGCCTTCTGCTGAAGGGGTGCATTTGTACCCTTGCTGTGAATTCGAAGAGCAGCAGGTGACGTCACGAACTCGATGCACATGTAGGCTACGACGCCATGTAAAGGTCTGTAGACGGCCGACTTGAACACAGCTCCAGTTGTCCTGTTCTGTGGTCGTGTTCGTGACGTCTTATTTCCATTTATATGTTGCTAACGGTAAAGTGAGCACTTTTGAAATAAACGTTTGAGAAAAAATTCACTGCCCGTTGGTAGTATTGACATGATGCAACGCGGACCATTTTACACATAACTTAGATATTAACTAAGTTATTTTTATTAATAAATTGCAAAAAATTTATTTGAAAATTTGAACTAAAAAAATCTTTCCTGTGTGTATTTAAAATATGAATTTACAACGAAACTTTAAAAATGTAAAAGTAGTTGTGGTGGTGATATAAAAAAATACTAAAATTTTTAATTCATTAAAAAAATAGAGGCTTCCGCTTTGATTAACTCAAAAATTATATTTAGAATCTATATTATAAAAATTATTGAGGCACCCATTTCAATTATTTTCAAAAATTAATATTTACAACCCAAAATTTAAAATTAAAAAAAAATCATTGGGTTACATATACCCTTTAATTATTTTTATTCAGCAAGTTATGTTAATACGACACAGAAAAATGTTTTATTTTTAAAATAANTTTTCAAAAATTAATATTTACAACCCAAAATTTAAAATTAAAAAAAAATCATTGGGTTACATATACCCTTTAATTATATTTATTCAGCAAGTTATGTTAATACGACACAGAAAAAGTTTTATTTTTAAAATATAATTATGTTTTTTTAATTTATTCATAAAATTAATTTGGCTAATAAGTTATNAAAATGTTTTATTTTTAAAATAAAATTATGTTTTTTTAATTTATTCATAAAATTAATTTGGCTAATAAGTTATTTGAAGACGGTTTTAATGATATGTAAAATGGTTAGTGCTACATCATATGCCGACGCGCAGGCTGCTAGATAACTTAGCAGTGAACTAAGTGAAATAACTCTAAAGCTTGAGGTTGTATTGCGAGTGTAATATTTAAGTTTATAGTGAACCAAGTTGTTGTTTTCCTGCCTTATACTCAGCAGTGTACGTGTAGTGTTCACTTGACAAACTCATGAATGAAGTGCCCATCTCAATGTGATTTTGAAAAATAGCGAATAGAAAATTGAGAGAAAAGTAGATACTAAGCAGCGCTTTAAAAAATAATCAATTAACCGCGGGGAGCATCCAGGCGTAAAAACAAAAGGAAGGGGAGTATATTTAATAAACGGCGCCCCAATAAGAAAAATGGGAATGCAAACTGCTTCTGTTTCATCGAGATATGTTGATATATTGCATACAGTCTCTATGTTTCTAATACCTACGTGTATCTTCACTTCTGAGCTATGCTGTCTTGCATATTTTTTATGCATATGGTAATTTATGTATAGATCGAACCAAACTTGTATTTATCAGCGAAGCAATGACGTATTAAGAGAGGTGGCTGAAGACTTGCCCTCTCCTACGTTTGGAGATGATGTTTCAACTCTGCATGTAACAACGTCGCCTTAAGTTTGACAACGGGAGCAGTCAGTTGAAAGAGCGAGCAAGGACTCCCAGTAGTGGTCCAGCGCGAAGGAGGCTGGCAGTGCGCAGCTGAGAGTCGTTAGGATGACTGCGTCGCCAGCGGCGGTAATGATGCTCGCCTCGGGCTCGTTAAGCCGCGCCTAATTGGCTCGCCGCCTCGCCCGGGGGTGCGCACCCCCGCACACAGCCGTTGTCAATCTCTCGTCGCCAGCCCAGGGGTAGTCGCGGTCCCATGCCACCCTCTGCTACCTGCTCCTGGGAGAAGTCTCTCTTACAGCACGTGGGGTTAGCTCTGGTCGGCGGGTTTTCTCGTGGATATCCCCTCTTCTCCTGCCGTTGCATTCCGGCGCTGCTCCGTAATCACCTCACCTTCGTCGTGTTTCAAAATCTCTGTTGATGGGGGAGGATGATGTCATCGAAATATGATTAAATTATTTATTGACTACGTATATACTTAATACGAGCCACTACATTATGTCCAGCTATGGATCCATCGGAAGAAAAAGGGTAATAAGGAAGGTTATATAAGGAGGATGTGAAAGAAAGGAACTCCCCCCGCCCCCGGTCGCACACTCGTACTCGCCGCCGAGGGGCAGGAATGTCTACCGCTCCTGGTCTGGTGGTCACCCACGCCTTATTGACTCACTTCCTTGCAACACAGCTTGTTGCAGGATATCTGAGAGCTTGATTCTCGTTACAAGATCACGAGAGGTGAAACACGAGGTTGGAGTGAGGCTAGGAGCTCTCCACGTAGTAGTATGCTTCAAGCAAGACATGTACTATCTCCCAGCTCATCAGTCAGTTGCCTACTGCTTGTCGCTGCCCTCACAGGTTGATTTCAGAAAGTGCGTACTTTATCGTGAACAGTCGTTCTCAGAATAAGGTGAACTGCGCTACGCCCGGCTAGCGATGCTCAGGTTACAGGGACGTCAACAAGCAGCGAAGGGAATGAGAATGTCGTTGCTGGAGGGCGAGGCATGGTGCGTGCGTAGCGGATGGGAGCCAGATGCGAGCGCGGCAATAAGAGACTGCGTGCTGTGCGTGTCGNGGAGGGGGGTGGGGGGTAGGTAGGCAGGGGGTGTGGCAGTTGCAGGCCAAGCGTTGAAAACCGCAGGTCGGCAGAACAAAGGGCATGTAATAAATGGCCGGGGTCCCGCAGGGGAGGGCTGGCGTCATTGTGTGGCGAGTGGCAGTCATGTGTCATGCCCGTGAGTGCACTGTGACGTGCTCGCGAGTACGCCACGCATCTGCAAGTCCGCACCGGAAACCTGCCTCCTCGTCTCTACAACCAGTTACCGCCCCATCATTCACAATCGTCCTCCGCCACTGAGCGGCAACCCGCGTGGCTCGACGAGTGTCCGTGGACTGGTCAGGTAATAGAATAATTATGCGTTATGACGTGTACAGAAGAACTGAAGGTGTGTTAACTTATGTGTGGGTTTCCAATGTAACTTAGCAGGTCGTGTGCGGTGTTGGGATTTCCTCAAGCGTTAAAAAAATAGTAGTATTGTAGATATTAAGTAAAACTTGTGTGGCGGCGACCAATCAGAACAGAGCAGTCGGTATTGTTGGCGGGAAACTGGTTTTTTATTCTTGACTTAAGCTTCAAAGATATTAAAATCTCACACATATACATATGATGGGTTACGTTATATATATATATATATATATAATGGGTTAACGTAACACATTATGACAAAATACCTTGCATGGCGTGTATGTAAAGAAAAACGGTGGAACTTTTATTTTTTTTTTCAAGTCTTTGTTGATATCACAAAGATTCAGTATGGGAACCTCGTATCATTCTGCATATGTCCAAACGGTAATCCAGTTCTTTGCCATACACGAGAGAGCATGTAATTATCTATGGATGCGCAAGCAGTAATAATTCACCTACGTGATACTGGCATATCTTTCGTGAGGGGCGAACGTACACAGCATCTGTCACATATCCCCAAACACAGGCATCACAAGGTGTATGGTCGGGCGACCTTGTGGGCCAATTTCTAAATGCAAGATCATCGACAGTTGCACGGCCAATCCATCAGTGAGGGAGATGTATGTTCATTGAGGGGACGTTGCACCTCACGGTGATAATGAGATGGTGACCCATCTTGTTGGAGCAGATAGTCTCTGGAGTCCTCATCAAGCTGCTGGATTAACAGTTGTTGAAGCTAAGTTGACCCGGTGACGGTGCCGACTAGTTTCTGTGATATTGCACAAAACACGTTGAGCTTTGGTGAATCTCAAGCATGCTCAGTCGTAATATGTGGTTTCTCTGTGCTCCATATTCTCAGATTATGACAATTCACTTTCCCATTTACTTAAGGTAGCATCGTCACGGAAAACAAGACGACCTGAAAATTATCGTCCTACATGTCCGCTTGCATTTCCACACAAAACCGGCAGCAGGTTCTTGTCATTTTGTCTCAGTACTTGTACCAACTGCAATCTAAAGGGTTTGCATCTCAGCCGCTTACGAATAACATGCCATACCGTGCGTAGATTTTGACGTAATCTTGCGAACAGTTCGCGAACTACCGACAGTTCCATATCCAGATCAGTAGGACTGCAGTTAGCGTGTGCCGAGGTGATGCGCCACGCATTTTTATTCCCCAGCTGATTTTATATTGGCCTCGGTACAGAGTATTACAGTATGTAGGTGCAGGATCTTTGGTGCGAATCGACCTCCCCGCCTCGTCCCATATATGCTCGATGAGGTTCATATCGGGCGAACGAGGTGGCCACAGCAGTCGTTCACTCCCGCCACAATGCTCCTAGGAACTATTATAGACAACTAGAGCCGACGACACGGTGCAGTGTCCTGCTGGAGTATCACATCGTTGTGGAGGTACCTGAAGTGCATGAAGGTCAGCAATGCAATGCCACGACCAGCACACACTCACTCACGCGATGTCAGAGCACAACTGATACAGGACTGGTCACTCCCAAGACGTAATGCTACAGTGGCGTCACCGACTATCACCTCCACGTACTTCTATCCCATGACTTTGGGCATATTAGTGAAGTTTCGACTTTAACAGCAACGCTGAAACATTTTAATTCAATCAAAATATTTATATTGTTTGCATATATATGATATGTGATCTTTAAATGCATGTATGGTAAACATTAACTAATATAAATTCAATTCTACAAGGTGAATCAATTATTCCGTTTAGTAATTTAGCTAATTTACATGTGCTTCGGCACCACTAACACCTGAGTTTTTACGTCCCTTGTTACCTGGTCACGCCTCTAGCTGTAATGTAACAGAGCAATGAGAAGATACCACGTGTTTTTAGCAAGCACTTGCGTCGCTGTCAATGATTGGTATAAGAAGTTCATGATTCATTGAGCACTTCCGAATGCCCTGCTTGAGATTCTCCTCATTTTCTATCATTTCACCGAATGCGAAGTTTACATTGTCATGCACCAGATCACTTTATTTAATGCATCGAAGAGAAAGCGTGAGTATTGTATGATAAATTTGTTAATTTGTACACTCATATGCATTAAAAAAATCATGAAGAAATAATTTTAATATTTACAAATCTGTGCATCGGAGGTAGAGGGCACTATTTTACAAAACCAGTGTTTAGACATTGTCTTATTGTATTTCCGGTCCTATGTCTGGGTTGCAAAGCTATATACTCTATGGAATAATAAGCGAACTAGACAGTAGGAAAGGGTACTCACTTTGTGTCATCATTGTATCGAGGTAAACTGCACTTCTGCAAATTTTAGTATTTGATACGTAGTGCCCTTTACCACCGATGCACATACATGTTTATCGTTACTTTCAATTCAATGTCAAGACAGTGAAATACTTTCCCTCCGTCGGTACCAAGTTTGCGGATGCCAGTCAGTTAGGTGCATTGACATTTTTTAAAGGTTGATTTCAAAAGTGCTCAATTAATCGTGAACTGCCTATAAATAGCCTACTTTACAAATTCTACGTAAATTTAAGTTGTGACGTTGAACCACAGTATTCTTTCAGGCGAGATAGCGGCGTGTTTGTTCCATAGACTAAAGACGAGGTAGAGTGATCTCGCTGGTTGCGCACAACCAGTCTCCGTGTCCCAACATTCAACTGCTTTTCTGCCAACACGACTAGCAAAACACTGTTTGGTAAACAAATTCTTTGAGGCGTATGTATACTTCCTCTAACAAATTTATAATGCAGTTTTTAAATTAAAATTGATAAAAGTATTTAATTCATATAAAAGTTCTTGACTTTTGAAAATTTATATATATAAACATACATATATATGTGTGTGTGTATACACACACACACACACACACACACACACACAAACATCAATGTTGACCACGTGCCTGGCAGTTGTTACTTTGGGGTAGGTCAGTGTTTCGTTATTTCGCAGAAGACGAACAAACAGTCTGCCTCATATTTACTGTATAAGTTTTTTCTCCGGGTGTATAAAGCATGGTTGGTGGCGGCGCCGCAGAGCAGCGCTGCCGTCGCAGTGAGAGAGCCCTCGCCGCAGTCAGCAACTGAAGTTAGTGATGGCCTCGCTTTCGGTGCTAACACGTCTCCTCGTGTGCCAGAAGACACAGCGACAATGAGCGTATCGAATATTTATCGCGATGTCACAATATGCTTTCAGCGGCGGGACGATGAATAGAGGGTGCAGAGGGTGGGCGAGCCACCCCACCCCCATCCGCCGCCGAGTTTTGGACTGACGGGCATAATGGGTTCTGTCATACCGTCCCTCCCCCCATTAAGCCGACAACTTACCCCCTACAACCCCTGCGGTGCCATGCGAGGACTTTGACCCGGGGGAGGGCCGTTGACACGCACAGACCGTCCGGAATGAATTGCATGAAAATAATCTGCATATGAAGAATTGGAGTGAAACTTGTATTCCGTCCCCTCCCCCGTCGACCTGGCGTGGACACGAGGGGTGGGCAGGGTGTGACCGCAGCATATGCCCTCTCCTCGCGTCCGACAGGGCTTCGCTTTGTGACGTCACAACCCGGCACGATCAACCCCTTGCAGTCTGGAAACAGACGCGTAAGGGGAATCCATTGTAAAGTATTTAAAATGCCTTTAAGAGTTGGTGGTCCGGGCACATTCCCTGTACATTCTTAGTTTACACGTATCTCAGCAAATAAATGTCCTGGGAATACGACTTTATGCCAGAAAATACATTAAAAAAAAAAAAGCAATTGCTTATGCTCGCGAAGTTTTGTTTTTATAACATTAAGTTTATCGTAAGAGAAGAAAACGTGAACATGGTCAAAAATCGCATTTTTATTACTTGCCTGCGCTGTTGCCTTAATAGGTAACAAAAATAAAACTGCAAAGTTGTGGTTTAATCTATGGGCTTTCATAGCGTGTAATAAAACCGCACAGTCGCAGATCTCATCTGCAGAGGAAGGCGCAACAGCGGAGGCTCTGCACGCAGGTTCAGCGCCTTGCACGTAGGGGCGACGGAGCGCTGGCCGCGCGTGTCATTATCGCCCGTATCGCTGTGCCTCGAAAAAAAAAAAAGTGTCCACGTGTTTTCAAGGTCACGCCGGGTCTTAGGGAAGTATTGTGGCGCTCCCTTCCAAAACTGCGGCGTGCATCCACAGGAAGCCGCATTTCTCGCTGGTTATATCTGCAACAGGATAGTAATACACGCTATGTAATCCAGTGTGTTACACTAAGCATGCACTTTGTACTCCCCTCAAGGAAGGTGCGCAGTAAAGCCTTCTAAATGCTGCTAACCATTTACACTACTTTTTTTTTTTTTTAACCTTTCCCGGGAATACAGACGTTTTCCCAGATTTTTTTTTTCTGAGATTCTCGTATACCCGGAAACACTGGTCTTACATACAATATGTTGGGTGTGTTGTATGGTTTCGTGACATCAAACCGATGGTAAATTCACGAAAATACCAAGCCATTTGAAAAATAGCATTCGCCACGTATGTTTTTTCTTAAATACGGCTCTTATTTGACGTGCCGTTAGCGTTTAATATCTGTTTTGACTTAAATGATATTGTATTGTATTGGGCTTATTAACGTCCCACGCTGTTTAGCCTGAAGGCTTATCAGGGGACGGTGTACAAACTAACTTATGACCTAACTTAAACTAACACCCGTGCCTTATCTGGGATTCGAACCCAGAGCCAGCCGCACCCTAGACCGGCGGTGCACCAACCGACTGCGCGACGGGAGGTCGGCAGGTTTTGACTTAAATTTTATTCCAAAACTTAAAACTTAAATACGGGCGAGTCGCTTAACAAATTTCCAAGAAGTGTTTTTCGGGGCATTCTAATGACATGAACTGTTGCGAAACGTATTAATTTTGTTCTATTAGGAGATTTGTACGAGGAAAAAATATGAATTCTAAATTACTATCAGTTGTTTCATTCTTCTCTGAAAAGTTGTTTTCCTCCATTGTTATACTATCTTTGACAGCGGAGAAGGACGTAATATGCTTATAATGTTGAACAGCCTCCATAGGACAGCTGGAGCTGCCTCCCTTCACAACCAGTTGGCGTGCTTTGTGCTCTCAGTGGCTACAACCGCCGGGGGCCGGAATGACAGATCATGACCAGCTGCGATCTCCGATCCCAGAAGATAATCATACTACTAAGGAAGGTCCCATTTCCACTCGACAACAGTACGTGGCTACTATAATATTTTAAATAAACTGTGTCGATTTGCAAACATAAATTGGTACATTTACCGTAAATAGGATAGCACGACAAATGACCACAGAACAAAACGAGAATGTTTTATGTAGCTGATTTGTTTTCATTGTGGTTTTTTCTGTTCACCTTTTTCCATAATCTGCCAGATTGCTGAGTCTGGTGTCGATGTTCTAATAACTGCTAAGATCCCTGCAAGCGATAAAAAACTTGTTGTGAGCTACTGAGTCGAGAGTATTTTCTTTGTAGTTGTTGTAAATAAATTAGAAAATTATAATTAATTATTTTATTTAATTAATACCTCAATCCCATAAAGCCCTGAATAAGCCCACTGACTTTGAGGAATTGTAACAATATGATTGTTTACATTACTGGCCACGTGTGCCCCACTTCGCAACACGACCACAATCCTGGACACCAGTAAGAGAACTTGGTCCGCTAGTGCAGAGCGATGTTGTATGGAATTATATGATCCGTGTTCGAAAGCTCCAGGAAGGCTCGTATGCAAAGTACCTCAGATTTCTGCGCTGCTCTTTCACACAGTTCAAAATAAATTGATGTATTTTTTTTGGCATAAAATTCCAGAGTTTTATATTTGGCTAATAATTCTAAGATATTATTTCAAACTACTGTTATACTCGAAGAACGAAAGCTTTTTTCCTAAGCAGTCTGTAGGTATGTGAACCTATTCGTGCTTCTGACGTGTATCACAATAAATCTTAATGACGAATTTCATTAGTGGAAGCAGTTAGGAAGTGCCATTAGGACACCACAAGCCATTCAGTATTTGATCGATACTTGCCGGGTCGGAGTTGGCAGGTAGCAAGAACTGATAGAACCGCGATATACAGTAGTTTCCCGTGCGTTACATGGATGTTCGTGTGTGACTGGGCGATGACAAGGAAACCGTGCCCTATGAAATATAATTTCTTCTTGCTGTGGCAATTTCTACAACTAAACGTACTTTGGATCACCACTGGGATATAGTCATAATATAAATTAATTTATTACATTGCGGTTAGAATGGATGTGATAGGACCGCAGGGGGATGTTATAATCAGTCACCATGATTCACCGAAATGGAGTAAAAAGGCGATTATGAGAACTCGGATGGAAATACAAGTAGGCTAGATGCTAAGGCATGAATAATAACATTTTTAATAAACAATAATTTCCGTGAAGTAGAAATGATATCGAGGTAATGTTAAGATATATTTGCAAAAACTTCCTGTGGGCAAAACTGATATAAAACTGTTGACCTAAAAATATTAGTCATAGTAGGAAATATAGGTAATATAAATTCCTTGAAGTTTATAATATTTTAGAGCTACTTAAGGGTATATTGAAATGTTGTGTAGTTGTGTATGGGAGTTCGTAAATTCACGATGTGTGTCCTGCAGAACTGTCTGAAACACGATGACCATACAGCGAAGCGAACTTTCCTTAAGTTTGGTTTTTCCACATACTTGTAAAACAGTTAAATATTTATACAAACGGCGTAATCATGACGGGTGCATGGGTAAAACAGCTGTGTGGGGTTAGTAATAAATGTGTTGGTGGACAACTGGAGCTTGGAGTGTCCCTCCATCAGCAGAGGTGTCGCCGTATCACAGAAGATGGCATTTGCTAACAGGAACACAGTGTGGAGTTAATAATGGGCGGCGCACTATGTGGAACTCACGTGGACACAACCTGCTCGCGTGGTTGAAGTGCCGGCACAGCGGCAATTATCCCACTGCATTATTTATCAGCGGGCCCCGCGCCCAGAGCTACTGCCAACTATCAAGACGACTAGAGAGGCAGTTGATGAGGCTGGCGTAGCCTTCACCAACCCTCCCGCAGTCTGCCTAACAGAGAAGACTTGGCCCACACCGCCGAGCTGTTCTGTTCACCCACGTCTACAGTTATTGATCTGGCGTCACCATAAAGCGTTACTATAAGTCTAACACAAGTGTTGGACACGCGTTGAATAATGTGGGTGGCTTCGCTGGACGTTAGACTCATTGCTTTAAAGGCTGGCCAAACTTCCAGTCGCTATACTTCCCAGATCTCTGCACGCGCATTCCTTTCTCGTTTTTTCCCCATTGGCTGCCGTCTTTAGGAAAGAGCAATTGTATTCTTCTCAGGATTTGGTATGTATAGATTTCCCTTGCATTGTGGGTCTCGTCGTTTGGTGAGAAATCTTTGCTGCATGTTGGGTAAACTTCGGAAGCCAACAAGCGTACAGCACTTGCATACTGTAGCCATCACGAAATTAGAAGTAGAATGTCTCCTGACTCCATTAATTATTAACAATGACGTTAATGTTTTTACTGTGTAAACAAATGTTTACACTTTTCAACAGATTGAATGAAATGTAACAAGTCATTAGATTTTTAGTTAACGTATAATTCGTACATATCTAATTGCTTAAATGACAGTAGTAAATTTATATAATTATTGGGGTAGTTTTGCATAAATACATTGTCGAATTTTAAAATATGCTGAATCTATAACGAAATCTTTGAAAAATTAGGGAATCAAAATGAGATTCTTGATGTCACAACCAGCGCCTTTTATTTTCCATAGTGGATATGGTCTGGAGTATAACCGATTGTAATTATTATTATGAGAATTTGAAGTATGTGAATTACTGAAATGCTTGTGTCGACTGTAACAGCAGATTGAAGATGCCTTCCCAGCGGCGTGGATTACCAAGGAGCTGGCGAGCTCCCGCGCACGAGAGATGACAAGAAGACCACGGGACAATATATAGCTGGGTCATCACCATTACCTAGAATTACACGCCTTCAGGACCTCGCCAAGCGCGCTGCCATCCTTCATCTTCAAGCTCCTGTCGCCCGCGATGGATGCTCACACCTCACTTCCGCCAAACTAGTCAGACCTGCACCTCCTGCGCCTAACACGATTTACCGTCTTTCAATTTGTCACAACTCCTATCACCAACTACGAATTCATTGTGTACACTTTTTAAATGTGTGTCATCTTGTCGAAAAACGCATAAGTTTTCATTGTCTCCAATTAGCTGTTGACATACTTTAGATTTTGTTTGAGCTCATTACACAACCGAGCGTGTTGTCGAAGTGGTAATCTTTCAGATTCGCAGTGGCCTGGTTTCGGATTAGCACTGGGGAGAACCTGGTTTGGGATTAGCACTGGGGAGAACCTGGTTTCGGATTAGCACTGGGGAGAACCTGGTTTCGGATTAGCACTGGGGAGAACCTGGTTTCGGATTAGCACTGGGGAGAACCTGGTTTCGGATTAGCACTGGGGAGAACCTGGTTTCGGATTAGCACTGGGGAGAACCTGGTTTCGGATTAGCACTGGGGAGAACCTGGTTTCGGATTAGCACTGGGGAGAACCTGGTTTCGGATTAGCACTGGGGAGAACCTGGTTTCGGATTAGCACTGGGGAGAACCTGGTTTCGGATTAGCACTGGGGAGAACCTGGTTTCGGATTAACACTGGGGAGAACCTGGTTTCGGATTCGCGCTGGGGAGAACCTGGTTTCGGATTCGCATTGGGGAGAACCTGGTTTCGATTCCCGATTTGTCATGGTTTCGGTCTCCATGGTTTCGGTCTCCATGGTTTCCCGGTATATTTCCAGTAAATACCGGGATGTTTACTGCGAGCCATGGTCGATTCCTTCCTCGTTCTTGCTTCTCGTAGCAACTGGAATGTAACAATTGTTTGTAATTTTGCAAAAAAAAAAAAAATCCGTGCTAACCCAGTTGACAAGAAAATTATTTGTAAAAAACTACAAATAGTTNGGAGAACCTGGTTTCGGATTAGCACTGGGGAGAACCTGGTTTCGGATTCGCGCTGGGGAGAACCTGGTTTCGGATTAGCACTGGGGAGAACCTGGTTTCGGATTAGCACTGGGGAGAACCTGGTTTCGGATTAGCACTGGGGAGAACCTGGTTTCGGATTCGCACTGGGGAGAACCTGGTTTCGGATTCGCACTGGGGAGAACCTGGTTTCGGATTCGCATTGGGGAGAACCTGGTTTCGATTCCCGATTTGTCATGGTTTCGGTCTCCATGGTTTCGGTCTCCATGGTTTCCCGGTATATTTCCAGTAAATACCGGGATGTTTACTGCGAGCCATGGTCGATTCCTTCCTCGTTCTTGCTTCTCGTAGCAACTGGAATGTAACAATTGTTTGTAATTTTGCAAAAAAAAAAAAAATCCGTGCTAACCCAGTTGACAAGAAAATTATTTGTAAAAAACTACAAATAGTTTTCTTGTAAAATCTGCTTAACACACACACACACACACACACACACACACACATATATATATATATATATATATATATATATATATATATATAAGAATTATTGCAAAATATACGATTGTATTACAACTTACGTTATTGAGAAATGCAAATAAAATTATAATTTTTATTTTAGAAAACAAACGTGGTGAATTAATAACAGAGAACAGCGAAAAAAAAAAAATAAAAATGTAATAATTACCGAAAAAACTGCACATTCCCACTACAGGGACTAGAACCCGCGTCCTTTCTTATACTACCCCGCCCTTACCCACAAAACCAACTTGACCTACGAACTTAAAAATTACTTTTGTACTGAATTGATCTGTAAATACCTTCAAAATATATATGAAAATATCCAGTTAACAAGAACGCATTAATTTCATTTTAAGCGTTCCGTGTATATATGAAACATTAACAGTTAATGAGTAGTAACGTCATGTGTCACGTATTTATCTGAGTTCTAAGTGTTCCACGTTATCCGAACTTGCAATACGTTTCTTTTCGCGCGCTACATCACCCCTAGTTTCTGCATTAACAGCTATTGGCCAATACGGTTACGTTGTTTATTGTCCGCCATTTGCTTGAGCTCGTGGATACGGGCCAGTGTGATACAAACGTTTGTTGAGGTCTATTACAAATATGGCTATTGTAGTTTTACCAACGGGTAATTGTACGAGATCAATTTTTGCACTGTTATAAACATTTGTAAAATCACAAAGAATTTCTCCCTAAAAATTACGAATTTTTTTTTATTACAGTTGTCGACGAAACATTAAGTCCTAAGTAATCCAAATTGGTATGCACTTTTATTGTAAACCAGTTTCTAACCATTATCGTGGTTATCTAAAATCGCATAATCTAATATAACTAAAGATTTATTTTCACATTCACCTGAAGGTGTAATTTCTTGTTCCGTTCTTGCTCCTGTATAAGCTTCTACGAAGTCTTGTGCTCAATCCGGCATACCAGGCGCTATAAGAGACTGCATGGAATATTTCTATTAAGCGAGAGGCTTCCTGGCATGCTGCACACACAAGGTCGTGTGTCGCCAGCTACCAACACACGCGTCAAAAGCAACCTGCTGTCAGAAACACGCCCCTTCCGCCTCCACATTTATCACGCAATAGACACGGTTATGTTCTGTGCGACTTGTAAAGGCGTGTCTACCCCTCCCCCCTCCCGGTTTGTCACGTGGGTCTTATAATTGGTCAAAAACCTACGCAATAATAACATGTACATTTTTTTTTTCAGGGCAAAAATAAGAATCGATATTTTGTTACCCATTCATAAACTTGGTTATTGAAACATAAATGTTCTTGTTGAGAAGTGTCAAATTCAGCAAACATTTCTGTAAGTACAGCCCTCTGGTGACAATATTCATTATTCTGTAAAACACTGTTTGAAACTCTAGCGAAAATGCAGTATCTTTCCTGAACATATTTCTCTATTAAAACCCAATAGTCACCGCTTGAAATCCCGAGGAAACCGAACACGCGAGAAGCTTGTTGATGCTGGTTTACATCGCCATCGCAATGCTTGGTTAAGGCCGGATGTGACCTTGAGTAGTTTAATGTTGTTTGCTAGGGATTGCACTTGCCACTTATGTTAGGGTAGGTTAGGTAAGGAAGCAGTTGAGCCAATAGCAGAGTGTGGCGGCAGGAAGTAGGCCTACTGTGGCGAGGAAGCTGTGTTCGCCTGGAGTGTGGACGTCCCGGGTGGCGCCACGTCGAGTGTGTGACTGCCGACACAGGCGCCTCTCAGCTCCTTGTCTCCTCTTGTGTTTACAGCAGCCAGACATCTGCAACGCGCCCTCGCGCTGGCACGGCCGCTGTTTCCACTCACCTCTCTTACAGAACGTAACACTCATTGTCAAACGTAGCGCACTGCTGCATCACCGCCAACTTGGTTGGAACGACAGCTCACCGCACGAGGGGCCCTGCTTTGAATCTCTTATGGACGTAATAGACGAGCGTTAGCAACGCGGTGGGTTTCCTGTTGGTCAAGAATATGTGGTTTAAACACGACGTGCAAAACGCCATTCAAAGTTCATGGTGCGGGCTTAGTGGACAGCACACAGATACAGTATGGGGCTTGGCTGTACTTTGATTAATAATACTTCGGAGAATAAAAGGTATTGTCGTTGGTGGGTGTATCAGATATTATCTACCAGGCGTACTACTGGCGTATTCCATTAAAAATTCGGTGCTCACCGGATATATCAACAGAAATTTATTTCACACAACCGTACCCCAGTATGCAGTTTTGATAAGCTGTTTCGCGATTTCACAGATACATTTATCTATGTCAGATGTGATAGGTGACTGAGTGTCGCTTGGCCACACAGACTTGAAAACACTCTGGCGGGTGAGCTGCTCGTGTATTTTGCCNCTGAGTGTCGCTTGGCCACACAGACTTGAAAACACTCTGGCGGGTGAGCTGCTCGTGTATTTTGCCTGCTAATTGTGACGTGTGTGTGTTCAGCGAGACATGTTGCGTTCAAGCCGAGTGACCGCTACAAACGCCATCACCAGCTCCTGTCAACGTTTGTTTAGTTGGCAGTGTTCGACCACGTGGGGTTACGTTCTAGCGTGTAGCCCACCGCCTTTTTAACGATCGTCTATTGTAGCGCTTATAAAGCTCCGTTTGGATACATTTAATATTTAAAAGTAAATTTAATTTTAGTTTTGGTGTATGCTGACCACCGCTTCCTTCTCCTGAAAATCCAATGTGATAAATAATGACCATCAAAAGAAGTTTCAGAGCAGCCGTAGACGTATTCCTTGTTATGTTTCTACAGTAAATACGTGTAAATATGAAAACGGATATCAAAATAATATCGTTTAAGTTAAGCCCATTGCTGGTAAGCGGAAAATTTGTTGGTCCAGGTAGACGGACCCTGTGGGAACTATGTCTTGTCTCGTAGATGACGGTAACAAGCTGTCAACATTGCGAACACTAGCGGTGTGTTTTTCCAACACCGCTGATTCACACATGAGTTTGTCGTACATACGCGCTTCTTCGCGGAAAATGATAATGAATAATAAAAGAATGACATAAATTTGTGTCCATGTCAAGAGCAGAGTGTTCCTCTCCCCCCTCAGTGACCAATGACAACGCTTTGGCGAAACTTCCTCTTCTTCCAACCTCCATTACTGTTTGAAACTTATTTCATTCCGGCAATCAAATGAAAATATATTAAAATATGGTAAGCAAATTTCAGTGGATATTTTAAGACGTAATGTAATTGATAGAAAGAAGAGAAAGTTACGAAGTGAGTCGTTTCTGTGGATAAATTCAATACATAACAAGGTAAACTTGATGGAAAGTGTGGAAATTCCTCATGAAGGCAGGAGCACGAATATAGCAGTACCTGTGAACAAATTCAGCAAACAATATGTACAGAAAGGAAACAGATGATAGCTGTGAAAGGAAACTTTATCTAATAACTAATAACAAAAACTTCAATTACAATATTATTTTTTAAATTACTTATATCAAGAGCTTTAAAACGAGGTAGTAACTTAAGTGGTCTGCGTCACACCTTTTCGATGCTCTGATCACCTCTGGTGGCTAACTCGTAAGAGGTACCTAATATTATAAATGATTTTAAATGTCTCGCTGAGAGGAATTCAAGAATGGTTTCAGAATTAAAATCAGTACAATTTTGAAGGAATTACGAACGTTTGAAATTTAATCAAATTGACGTTTATGCGTCCATTTGACCACTTAAGCTACTTTGCACACATGGTCTTCGTGCCTTATTATGTTGCTGGTATCGTGTAGGATATTTTGGAATAGGTGGAATGTTACCGCTTTGTTGTTGGTACACATTCTCGACTCGTCGCTGCCGACTTACGCAGTGTTCCGGCGTGTTTACGACAGGGCGGAGTTGAGGCAAGCGCGAGCCAATATCGCCTGCGGGAAATATGCGCGCAACATCCCCCCCCCCCACTACTTGTTGGCCGTCGACGTGCACGCAAATAGTTGTCTTTTTTTCTGGAATCTCAAACATCCCGATATAAATACTTTCTGATATTTGCTGTTAATTTCCACCGAATGCTTTTTGCATGCCGCAGCCGTTGCTTAACGTGCCTGCGCCGCAACAATGGAACGCAGCAACAACCGACATGAAGGCAACTCGCGCTTCCGTCTGTTGCAAGACGTAGCATAGCTGTCATCGCCAGTCGAGTTGCCTCCTTCAATGTCGGCTTTAGGGAAGTGTATTTTCTACAACACACGGTAGCTGCCTCGAGTACTTGTAATCTCTTCATGGCTAATTGAGCACTTTTATAATCCCTGTTTACGATCTACTTTTCTCCTCATAATGTATCCTTCCAGCACATTGTTAAACGGCGCCAGAGTCGTTATATCGGAGTTCGTTACGGATGGAAATCTTAATCAAAATAAAATAATAAATTTTATTTTTAATTTATGTACACAGCTTTTATTTACAACATTTAACTGTCTATCTCCCCTACTACTCTTGTAATTCTCAGTGAACGCAATACTTATTATATCTCAACTCTAATTAAAGTCCTTCTCAAAGTTTCTATATTGGTTACAGTCACTTAATTAACACTCAACTCTGCCACTCACGCCCCCCAGTCCAGTAGTCCCGCCTGTCAGTCTCACTCTTCACTGTACCGATGCTCGCAGTCCGCAGACTTCACTCCCGCTGGTCACTCTCGCCGCCACTCGACGCTCTGCTGGCTCGTCGCTTCTCTGTCTTCGCTCACCTGGCACTTAATGTCGCTCAATTCTCCAAACTATCAGCTCTCGAGACTGTCGGCTCTGAGAGAGGCAAGGCCTATGAACTAAGAACATTCTTTCACACGTAACAGCAGAAGTTCAATCCGCTGAAGATGAGGAGCGCGCGAGTAGCGACAGGCTTATCGCGGCGGCTTGCCTTGTAAATCGCCGACCGCTTCTTTCATTATTACTCTGACGTTGGCACATGGTGTCCTCGCTCCAGTGAGACGGCGCAAGGGCAGCAACACGCAACAACGTAACAATATGTAATATTGTCACGTGCCTCGTCACCTTATTCACGGGCCACCCATGTAAACACATGCAATTGTTACGAATTTCAATGTCTTACTGATATTCAAATTCATACTCATACGGATGTTGGATACTAAATTATCAATTATTTTATATTTCAACAAAACATTGTTCATTTGTAAGCATTGAATGTGATGCAATTTCCCAAGAATAAAATTTTTTTGTAATTTTTTTTTTTTTTAATGATGAAAAATTTAAAACATTTCTGTTTTGCTGCAGCCATAGTAACACATGACGTCTAAGTTGTAGAAATGAAAAAAACCTACAATGTAAACTAGTGTCGTGGGCTATCGCGTGACACATATGCAATCACCAAATAACAAGCCTTATTATAAGAGAAAAATGTTAAATAAAAGTAAATTAATACAGATTTTAAAATTAAATGCATGAACTGTTATTTGTTAATTACATATATGTCAAATGGCAGCCCACGGCATTAGTTTAAATTGTAAAAATTTTTCGTTAGTACATGTTAGTAAGTGTGTGTTATTACGAGTATAGGAAAACAAACAAATTTTGGATTTTACAAATTGTTAAAAAAAATATGAAGTGTATAATTTTTTCATTCCAGGAAAATGTTTGCACATACAATGCGTACGAGCTGGACAATGCTAGGTACAATTGTAACATAAATAATTCTTGTTATTCAACAGCATAAAGAAGAAATGTTAACTTCAGTGGCCATACTTTCAAACATTAAACCCACACTAAGTCAGTTTTTAACAACTAATCGTTGCCATCGTGACTGGGAGCTTCACACCTGTGTGCAGCTGACTACGCGAGTGCAGCATAAAGTAGTCACGCCCAGAGATTTAATTTTTCAAGTGTTCGTTCATAAAGTGCTCACTTTGCCGTGAACAGCATATAGTTATAACTGGACAATAGTCTCAAGATGTGATGGCAATTCTTAAAAATGAATTTTTTTTTCCTATTGTTAACGTGTTTCTTTGCTTTTTTTCTAATCTTTTTCCTTCTCACGTTGAAGAAGCATCATGACTGTAATTGTAGGAAAACATTATCTCAAGAATCTCGGTAATTTAATTCTTTAAAAATGAGCTTGTTATTTCCAGCACATGTCCGTCACTATTAAACATTTTCTGTGGACTGCTTACAAGACCATGGGTTTCAAGTAGTATTGTTCAGCGACTACACGCAATATTCGCCGTTGTCTAAAAATGTCTAGTGGGAATTACAGAAAATGTTTTTAAAACACAAATCTGTGCATCGGTGGTAAAGGGCAGTATGTCACAAATATGAACATGTAAAGGGGTGCGGTTTACCCCGACGCCATGATGGCGTGTAGTGCCCTTTCCTACTGGCTAGATCGCTTATCATTCCGTATGGTTTATAGTGCCTTGCAAACCGGAAATAGCGCGAAAAATACAATAATACAATGTCGAAACCTCGGTTCTGTAACATATACATCGGCCCTACTGCCCTTTACCTCCGATGTACATAAACGTTGTAAAGGCTCCTACGTTATAGTAAGTACTTGTGAAACCAAACTATGAAAAAAAAAAAAACTGCCCAATACTACATGTAAGCCAGAATATACTCTAATATGCAGTATAGCAGTTAAGTTGGCAGTAAATGAATACAAGTAGTTATAGTAAAAATTCACTCGACTTCGTATTGAGAATTTTATATGTAAAAATATGTACAGCTATTGAAGTTAGTATTTCTGGTTTTATACGCACGAGTATGAATTCTCATATTAATAATAATTTTACATAGTTAACAATTTCATAGTTTTACGTGGTCGGCGTTACAACAAAGTGAGGTGGTCTATAGCAATGTTAATTTTACATGTGGCGGAATAATACAGAATGAGAAGAAAAATAGATCTTAAGGCGCCCGCCCCTGGCGCTTGTTGCAGTCTCAGAAAAACACGTTTTCCCAAGAAAATATTACTCGTGTGTCCAAAGTGCTGATATGCGAAAACAACACACACCACAAACAAAGGCGGTTTGAGTGTTTTCAACACGTCACGTCACTTCAGAGGACTCCAGCAGCTAAATACGGCTTTTTCAAAGCACCGTATTAAAAATATACGAGTTGGATATATACAAAAGTACGTAAGGGGCTCTGACTTTCCACCTGTAAATGATAGGGTCACTACTTAAAGTCTCATGGCCACACGCAGCATGACGAGAACACTACCCGCCAGTAGGCCGATGGCGCACTTGATGCGCCTAACAGAGTAGCCCTTATCGCTCCCTCGCTTCTCTGCCTCACACGCGGGAAACAGCTCCAGGTGAGACATGCTCGTTACTCACTAGTCCCACATGACGAGGCATTTGGCTGCAGAAATGATGAGAGCCTTTCCCGACATGCGGAGTGTGTCATTGTATCGAACTTATTTTATCAAAACTTTTACACATACAAGGTTGAAAATAAAATGACAATGTTCTAGAGGCATGCCAGATAAAATAACCATAGTTTAATTCATTTTCTTGATATCAACAAACATTAAAAAACAATAAAATAATGAAATTATCCATTGCTCTCAAAACGCCCTTCCTCAAAAACCATAATAATAATATTTATGTTCATAGCACATAACATGATAAAATTAAAACAAACAATACATTACATAAAAACTGTGGGATTCCCAATGATAAGTCATTAATTGTCTAGAGGATGTTTACCTTGGAGACGATCTTGCGCCACTGGAGGACCACGGAGTGGAGTGGGGTGTGTAGGAGGTGACCTGCGACAGTCTGGCGCACTAGGACGTCAAAGCAGAGGCAACACACCTGCTCTAGAGCAGTGCAGTCACCGCCATTAGCCCGAGGCTGGGGAGCTTCGTAGATAAGCCTGGCCTGGCAAGGCGGTGTCGCGTGTCGTCTGGGACAATGACCTCTCTCTAACAGCCTCCGCGACCTCACGACGTGCAGTTTCTACGCCTTACAGACGCGTCCAGCTGGATTAGTCTCGCCCTCGCCAAACCACCGTCGCACTTACCTGAAGCGAGTGACGAGGCGCAAGAAGTCGAAAACATGCGTACAGTCGTGGACACGAAAATTGAGCGCACTGACAAAGCGAAGATTTGTTCAGGTATGTTCGGTAGGCGGACCTTCCCTCAGGTATCAGGGGGTGATTGTGATGATGAGGGCGTTACTCGGAAACTCAGTGTCCAAAGCCCAGAGATAGTTTCTTTGGAGCTATAGTAGCACAAAATCCCTATACACTTACATCCGGTAACGTGTTTTTATATAAAATAACGGTGTTGAAAGTTGCGGCGTGCAACGCCTGGAGAACAAGGTTGTTTGATCATGTAACTTGTCCTACATACTTGATCGCACCGACTTGTACGCCGCAACTTAGAACATAATTATTTTATATAAAAAAAAGTTACCGCATTGAAGTGCATAGAGTTTTTGTGTTACTATTGGTCCAAAGAAACTGTGTCTGGAGTTTGGGTACTGAGTTTCCAAATTGCAGAAAATGAGTTCGCCATGTGAGTATTTAATTGAAAAAAAATATTAAACGGGAAAATAATAGATCATTGGTTAGATGGAAAGGGTTTACGAAAGCTCATGATTCGTTGTTAAGTAACCGAAGTTTTAAGCGTTTGAAATCTGTGAAATAGATCTCGTTTGCTTCTTCCTACTCGGGGCCCACCTACTCTCTGAGATGGCGGAGTCGGGTCAGGGAAGGTTTGTGATGGGTCGCCTCTGATTTTTTTTTTGTGAGGCTGTGTTAAGGGTAGCATTCCGAATTAAAAAGTTACATTCCTGCACAGGGCTAAAATGGAGTCGCCTTCTAACACAGGTACAGCTTGAAAAGTTATATAAGATGTCAACCACTGTTCCCAGCACCGTCTTCATTTGTTTTTGTCTGTGGCGATTGTTCAGATTTTAACCATGTCTACAAGTGACATAATGGAGGAGTTAGGGTTTACCTAACCTCAGTTTGGACATTCAGTGGGATGATTCAGACTTTGACTTGTTGGATGACGAGGCTTCGCCATTGGCGGAGGGGGAGTAATCGCTGTATTTAAACCGAGGACGGGATGTTTACGACGGAGCGGCCTGTAGACTTATCTGTGCGGGCTCCCGCCCCGGCGGATGTCAAACCATCTGTTTTCTACCCGGCTGTCCACTCTCCAAAGGTCTCTTCTCACCTGCTTGCTGTGTCCGGTCCACAAGCGTGGGCGGCTCCCGTCTAGGAAGACACCGATGTCGCCTCTCTGCCGGGGTGGAGACAGTGTGGAATGTCGCACCCTCCCCCCCCCCTAATGCGGGAAGTATGTGCCTTCTTGTGTTTGAATGGGGTTGGTCAACGCACAAGAGAGTCGTCATCATCACCGACATACAAAAGTGCAGGTACGTCGTATGACGATGGTGAGTCGACGTCATCGTCATTCCCTCCCCCTGGTCAAGGGAATGGACGTAACTCGTCACCATCGCAGGGAGAGTGGAGTCCGCCTGAAGTTAGGGCTGGTAGTCCTGATTTAGGGGTCTCCGGATGTGTGTTCACCCGCCCCCTCGTCCATTCCACTACCGTTGCCTTATGTCTATAGTTATATATCTCCACCATCACCCCCACCACCCATCCCANGGGGGGGGGGGAGCTATTTCTAGATGCAGTAGATACTTTTTGGAATTTTTTAAATTTTAAAGTTATTTTTAATGTAAGCAAATAAAGTCGAGTTCCGGTTTATTTGTTCTATACTTTTATTTATCAATCAATTGAAACAGTTCACATACAATCTTCAGGCATGCAGAGTACGAGCAGGTTTCACAGACATACAGAACAAGTAGCAGTGGTTTATTGATTATTTAAGTCATTAAAACTTGGCTCCGCAGACCGCCAACTGACCGAAGTACAAATTTCTTGTATGTAATGAATCCTCTTAAGAACAATGCATGGTATAAAAATTAAAAGAACCTTTGCTTTATTTACTTCCAAAGGTCTGGAGATTTTGTGGTCTTTAGGTGAAACTGTAGGTTTATTGAATTGTAAAAAGTCGTCTGATTAGCGATATAGCGGTAATCACTTCATATCGTGTTGGGTTTAATGTAGGTATTTGTAATTTCGTTGTGGCAGTTTGCTGTCATTGGCATTGTAGGTTTTTGAACGATACTTTATTATGTGTATCTAATCTTGCTATAATATTTGGTATTACATTTAAGAACACATTTATTATGGCTGAAATTGTTACGCATTAATTAAAATTAATAAATGCAAACACTATAAGTCTACCACCGAAATAATTATCGTGACTATAACAGTTATACTACTGAATTGTGTTACTAGTTTCTTACGTCCCCAAGGAAACTATAAGAGGTATCCCACATAGTGAGAGCAATGTGGGCAAAGGTAACTTAGTAACTAAAATTAATCTATGCAACATTAAATTAGAATTGCATGCCTAAAAAAGTAGCTAACATGATAACTATCCTTTTACATTACAAAGTTTGCATACAAAGAAATGGGAATATAGTAAAGTTCAAATTAGAAAATAACATTGGTGAAGCTTTGAGGGAGGGAACGTAGGGGAGGACTCACCGCTGGAGGGAGGGAAACCACGTGACACTGCTGGCGCTATACATACAAAACTGATAACATTGATCTCTACTACAGCGCTGCTCGAAATGCGTTTTTTTAACAGGTAATGTGCACACGCGGAGCAGCTCTCACTCAACCGTACTCGGCCGCTGTCACGGCTGAACTGAACAACCCCATCCCTACGTGCAGCGGCAATGGGCTCTCTCAACTCGCCCGACATTTGGATGTCACTATGCCAGTAATTACATGGATTGTCATTTTCTTAGTGCCATACATGTTTGTGTAATAAAAAAGTGTCGAGAATTGCTAAGTATTTGTTTTCAATGGGCAATGAACTAAAGTCGGCTGTATAAAATTGCGGTTTCCTGAGGGAAAGGTATTTAATGAGTTGTTCATAAAAAATTAACGGCTTAGGGCGAGAGCTTACTTTTAATTGGCTATGATTTCTTGTATAGTTAATTGCTGGTGTATTAAAGGGCTTAGTTAAAAAAAATTCTTAATTACCTGGTTTAGAGAAGTTCAAACATTCCACTTGCTGTCATTTGTTGGGTCACTCGAGAGCTTCAAGCTCTCCATTGGTTCTGAGCGGTGGCAGGCCCACACGAGTGAAGCAAACACCTAAGTCTACTTTCATGACGCCAAGCCTTGCACGGAATACGGTACCGCATTGTGAAAGCACAGAGTACTTACGAACACAGATGCGAAATATCTGCTTATTCCGCCAACTCTATCCGTGTATGCTTTTAAAATTGCCTCACCGGCCAGCAGTGTGGCGGAACGCCGTTCGTCAATTAGCTGCTGGACACTTACTTGCCAGATAACAGCCCGACCAATAGGCAATAGCCAATCAGACACAAGGCTTCGCGCGGCCAATGAGCGATAGGATTCTCTTATTCCAAAGGAAAAGCCACATCGATTTTATATTATTACTAGATACGTGTAAAAAACGTGTTGTTATTTCAGGACAGACTAAACTCCAAGTTACTGTGCGTTTGGCCAACTTCAGCCATTGGCCAAAAATATGCTTGGCAAGCCTCGGATAACACTCGAGCCAATAATAAGTTGAGTGGTGGAGTGGCCACTCTCTTTTGAGAAGATCAAGCAGAAACGTGACGTTGAATACAGCTCAGCGGTCAGTGAAACTATGAACTATTGTCGCTTGTTTCTGAGGCAGTGGAGGCTATCATGCCACCGAAAGATAACGCGAATTCTGCATGTCTCTAATTATGACATACATATTCAGGTTTTATGCCGTGTGGGACGAGCTATATGTGTTGGCATGCCGACGAGCCGGAGCGGTCAAGCGACGTGTGTTGA
>NQII01009490.1:10608-50309 GCA_002778355.1 Clitarchus hookeri | reverse complement strand
AAGGTTGGCTTTATGTTGGATTGGGGCAAACATACTAAAACAACATTGACTCAACGGAAAATGCCAACAAAAGTTTCCTACCACGAAAATGTTACTCTATTTCTTAGAACACTCCATACAATGATGTAACTAAATAATAAAATGTCGTAACCTATTGCAATTGTAATTTTAAATTGTGGATTTTGGTTGGTAACATGTTGATAAACATACTGTTGGTAATATATGTGTAATTTTCCGTTGGGCCAATGTAAAACTATAGAACAACCTCTTTGAATGAAAATAGTGCAATTTTCTTGTATTTGATAGAATATGAAGGTACTTCATCACATGAGGTATTTCTCTTTAAAATATGATCAGTTGGTTATATTTCATGTTATTGTTGGGAACACAACAGTTGGTAATTGGTACTAGTTGTTATGTTGTGCCAACATTGTGTAGCAAACATTATGCCAACAATGGTAATTACCATATTCCTAAAAAAATAAAACCTTAATTTTCTATTTTTGTTTAAATTATATGTTTTAACACACAACCTTTATTTTATTTATAAATTTACATCGTTGGTGATGTNTTTCTATTTTTGTTTAAATTATATGTTTTAACACACAACCTTTATTTTATTTATAAATTTACATCGTTGGTGATGTGTTGGCTACTAGGAAAACATATTGTTGGTATTTGGTATTTAAATATATGTTGGGCCAACATTGTGTAATCAACATTATGCCAACAAAGGTAATTGCCATATTTCGAATGAAATAATGCTATAGTTCTATGTAATTGTTTAATAGCAACATATTTAGCACACAAACAGTGTCTTATTTAAAAGTGACTTCTTTGGTGATGTGTTGGTTACTTGTCGGAAAGCATACTGCTGTCATTTGGTATGTAAATTTATGTTGGGCCAACATTGTGTAACCAACATTATGCCAACAAAGTAAGTTTCTATATATCTAATGAAATAACAATACACTTTTTTATAATTTTCTAAATGCAATGTTTGAACAAACAAACCATATCTTATCGAATATTAGCTTAATGGTTTATGTCTTTTTTACTTATTGGAAAACATGCCATCGGCATTTGGTATGTACTGTATGCATTTGTTGAGCCAACATTTTACAACTAACATAAATGCAATAATATAAAATAATCGTTTTAAATGGACAAAACGTATTAATTTTCACAACATACAAAGAATTGCCAAATGTAAATTTTCATTAACCTGTGTTTTGTTCCTCGAGTGTTACGGCCATGTTGTGAACATAACAGTTGGCGACTGATTATTTTCGTTACGTCGGGACAACATTGCATTGCAGACATTATGCCATCATAGAATATTATTATTTTTTCAACATAAACCCATATATACTTACTTTTATTTACTTAATTATTCAAGTTTTTTAGTACAGAAATCCTTTAAAAATTAACTTGTTGTCTCTTTGGTTGTGCGTTTATCATTAGTTGGAATATATATATTCTTGTAACTGGTAGGTTTTAAATTCAGCTTCAGAATAGTAAAATCTGACTCAAATACATAAAACAATTACCACAATATGTCGAACTGTAATATAATGATCTGTATCTATTTCTTCATTCACAACAAGATGTTACACTAGTCTTGTGGTTAGCATGTCGGGTTGCTAATCCAAAGGACCCAAATTCGAATTCGATATCTACGAATGGTATTATCAGGTTGTAATATTAAAGGGAATATGACAAAAAATTTTAGGGCTAACACAATTTTATATTTTTTTTTGTTAATGGGTAAAATTTATTTTAAACATTGGTATCCAATGTTGGCAGAACGTTGTTTCTTGGTTGGCATTATGTACGCAATAACATATCGTAGCAAAACATTGCCAACTGTTGGTAAATTACTGTGTGAATGCCTTGCTGAAAGAGAGAAAACACTTATTTTAACATTTTGCACACAACCATAACATTATGTTGGGCAAACGTTGTATTTCAGTTGGCAACCAACATAAAAGTCATTTTGGGCCCACGTAAACCCAAGAGACATTTTGGCGTTGGGCCAACATACTATGCCAACATTGGCCCAGTTGTCGATCCAAACATTGTTGGCCCAACCAAATTTTGCTGCTGGGGGACAAAATTAAGATTACCAGTTGCCATCATTTATAGACCACAATAATTCCCTAATTATACCCAGGTGTGGAAAGTGTTATAAAATAACATATTGATGTATGCTTGCAAATATATTCTATTTTGGTCGGCATCCAACTGAAATCATAATGTTGGGCCAAAGTATAAAATACAATGTTGGTGTTTCGTTGAAAACATGTTATATTTTGGTTAGCGTCCAACTGAAAACATTACGTTGGGCTATCATAGGCCCGAGTTTCATTTTGATGTCAGGCCAACGTAACATTTCCAACGTTGGCCCAACCTTGGAGCAAATGTTGGGCTTAAGTTGGCCCAACAAAAATTGCTACTAAGGTAGACTCCCTCTCTCCAACACCTCTTGACAGGTTAAACAAATGTCCCCTATGCCACTAATGATTCCCAAACATGCCAGAACGCAGGTGCAGCCACTACTGATAGTGATATTACCGACTCCTACCTTTCTTGTAAAACTCAAAACTTGTTTCTAAAATAAATACAAAGTGTTATCAGCTAACAGACATACAAGTTAACTGTAGTTGCAATACATCAGGCAGTTCAGTTTTGTTCAGCTTCATTCATTCGAATGAAAATAACTGGCCAATAGACATTCCACCTGCACGGTGTGATGAAATGCTTCACTATCTGCATGTTGCACGTAGTTTGAACAATGCTAAGTCTACCCGTTTGTGTATAAATTAGATGCAGGAGCTATCATAAATTATATCTAAAATCGAATTTGCAAAGCACTCTGTCTTGGATTATTTAACTACTAGAAGAAGTGAAAAATTCTAGAGATGTATTTAAAATGACAAGATTAGAGAACAGTAACAAATAAGAGTGATCAAAAAAAATATTAGAAGACCTTACAACAAGTAGTAAGATAACTAGCACTATATTGTATAAGTCGATACTTTCACTAAAGCACATGTTGAGCAAAAAAATAGCAGATTGAAAGGATAGGATTTCGAATATGTGCTAATATAATAATTGAAGAAAAAAAATTATGACAACTTGCCAAGAAGAAATTCTGTGGCACATTCACTACAGAATGCAAGTAATAAATCAGTTGAAACACTATCCAATATATCGGTGTATGCAACGCAAAAGCTACGGGGGATTCTGATGCCATTGTGGTTTCTAGTGTCATTGGTAAAAATTAATTGTTATCTTTAGTTACGAAGTGTTTTTCGGGAGTGATAAGTTCATGATGCTTATTACAACAGTCCCTAACTATGCAAAAATAACACTTGCCAGCCAAACTCCAAGTTGCATGCAAGAAACGAGTATATCTGAAAACTACACATAGCTGAATGGTTTATATTAACAAATACTTTACATAAAGTAGTAAGTAAGTATTTAAATGGTGTTTTTAAAGTGACGAAATATATAAGTACTATTCATACCAGCGTCACAACAATTTTTCGATTACGGTAAATTTTTCATCAATTAGTGATCCTACAGAAAATTCTAAGCATACATAGTATATTCACTAAGAGTAACTTAATATTTTGTTACGTTATACGTTCTTCTCTAAATACTATTTACACAGATATCTCTTCTCAAAAATACTTCACTGAAAAAAGGGTATTGTTGAATTAAACCAAAATTGGTTTGGTGCAACGAAATTAATTGTTTGTATGGGGGCAATTAAATAATTTGTAGATGAAATCAAATCATTTTGTAGCTCTTGTTTGGTAGACCCAAAAAAAAATTTTGGTCCATCCAACTAATGATTTGTTTGTCTCTACGTAAATAAAAAAGTTAATTAAATATAAAACAATTGGGGACCCCAACCTAGATTCGAAACTACTTCGCCTACGTCGAATGCTAGACTGTATCCCCCTCAGCTAAAGTGGCCACTTATGAACTACGAATGTTTTTAAATACATAAATTTAAAATAGTGGACAACGTGGCCAAATTTATATAAATTTCAGTTTTACCGCTTTAATTAGGATGTTTATGCAAGCATTATATACGTATCAATAAATGCACTAATAAACACTGTTTCTAACCTAACTGTCACAAAAAGATGCAAATAAACTCGTGAGCTCTATTTTCGCACGGGGGTAATCAAATGGGTGGTCAAACTAATATATACAGTTGATGAAAACCTAATATTACTGGCAGTCTAATTTCTTTGGGATTATCACAAATGTTAGGTTTATTCAAGCATGTATTTTGTTAGATGAATAAAAATAGTTTGTGGGTTTTATAGTTTTGTTTACTCAACAAAATATTTTGTTGTGGTAACTAAATATACTTTTATCCCTATACAAACAAATATTTTGTTGGATCATCGCTGAGTGTTACTAACATTGAAAATAAAGTCCTTATGAATAACACAATTAAAAATATAGATATTTTATCATCTCTGTGGATGTTGTAAGTTGTAGTTGTATTACGTGTGGGTACTTCTTCGTTTGCTTGGCTTTCGGACAGCCTGCATTGATTTACAGATATTTTCTAATGAAAGTAGTAAGGCAAAAATGGGTTTTATAGGTACTGGTAATATTTTATTCAGAGATCAAATAGTTTTTCTACGCCAATCTTAAATGTACAAGCAAAACAAAATATAAATATAAAGATAAGATAAATTATTCAGCTAAATGTGTTGTTTCAAAATCACTGCTACTTTCCCCATGTACTTTAATTCTGTATGTGTTATTTACAGGTGCTTGTGAATTGTTCAATTACTTCGATTTCACAGTACAACTCCATCATCCATAATAATAACATTTTGTTTACAAAGATTGACAAACACTCCCCTCATCTAATTACATAAATTGTCTGCCCTTATACACAACCTATCTACACACGTACACTGAAGAGCCAAAAAAACTGGTACACCTGCCTAATATCGTTTAGGGCCCCCCGAGCACGCAGAAGCGCCGCAAGATGACGTGGAATAGACTCGACTAATGTCTGAAAGNGACGTGGCATGGACTCGACTAATGTCTGAAAGTATGCAGGAGGCATTTCACACCATGAATCCTGCAGGGCAGTCCACAAATCCAATCTGCGCCAATTTGAGAAAGAGTTGCAAATCTGTAACTTTTAATGATTCACATCCGTCGTCCTTTGTCCCGTTCTTTCACGATATTTTTTCAGCCGCAGCGATGTAGAAGATGCGATGTTTTACCGGATTCCCGACATTCACGGTAGACTCGTGAAATGGTCGTACGCGGATATCCAAATGTTATCGCTACCTCGGAGATGCTATGTCCCATCTCTCGTGCACCGACTATAACACCACGTTCAAACTCACTTAAATCTTGATAACCTGCCATTGTAGCAGCAGTAACCGATCTAGCTGCCGACCGCATCGCGTTACTCTGATTGGTTCCATAACTCTGTTATTTGCAAACGCACTCCCATACCAATTTTTTTTACTCTTCAGTGTATTTTGCGTGTGTACACGCGTTGCATTATGACTCGTTCAGCACCAATAGGAAATTGGTTCTGCGTAGTTTCCAAACAAACCATGTAATATTAAATTCTGAATATGTATTTACCTTTTTTAGAGAGCTTTTGACTCGGTGGCTAGGTTTCAGACCATTAAACGAAGTGTGTAAATGTAATACTGTCGACGTTGACAAAATTATTTATTCATCTGCTGCTGGTATTCGCCCCCCGCTTTATATTCGGTTCGTTTATAGAACATTTCAAATTAAAAGTCATAATCATATGTGTATTACGCGAAATTCGAATTCGGGTTACCTCACACCAGAACCACGGATACAACAAACGTATGCTTTTTAAAAAGTGTATAATAATTTTGGTACAATGTCTTCCTTCTGTTTAAAACGTACTTTCTCATTTAGCACTTAGACTTACTCGTGGTAGTATACGGGGTTAAGGAAAAATTAATAGCAAGTAATTGATTACACGTAACGATTACTCTGCTCGTAATTAGAGGACCCATCGTTACACTTTATAATTTTCCAATTTTTTATTCTAATATACACAATATAGTTTAGCAGTAGTCATCATTGATTTTTGGTAATCGTTACATTATTTGTTGATGCAGCAAAATTATCACGTTATAACCGTAATTGGCCTGAATTACTACATTTTTATTAGTCTTGTTTGGTGTTTCTATGGTTTTATCTGACCTCTGCAGTTCTGTATATAAACTGTGTATTAACGTTTAATTTGTGCTAATACGGTGCAAGTTTCAGATAATGGCGGAAGACGAACAATCAGTATCAAAATTTGCACATATAACTTTTCCATTCCCGTACCTAAGCAGGTATTTTGAGGTTGTTGTGGATGTTTCAGACAATAAAAACATGTTCGGAAAATTCTTGCTTTGTAGGCACAGTAGAAATTTTAGTATTAATTCTTATGCTTAAGATCAGTACATTTTTTTTGTAATATTTGGCCAACGACGTACAATAATTGGAAAGTTATTGTAGAAATTGTAATTAATCATAATATACTTGTAATTGTAATTAATTTATTTAATAATTATCTAATAAGCGACTCAAATGAATTATATATCCTTAAATGTAGGAGAATGTGGGGCATAATGGGGGCGTTTGGTTTACCCTTGCTGATGTAAGTGAGAAATACTAAAAATCCCTACATACCCTCTTTGATGTTTTCCTTGCACCCTTAGGTACACTTCTTATAGAAGAAAGTGAAAAATATATATCTCTCTCTGTGGTTTTCTAAACATATTTTATTGAAATAGTGAGTTTGCCCCATTCTGCTCCACTGGGTGGTGTAAAATAGGGTACATGAAAATTAACTTGCAGATGGTTAAATAATGTCACATAGTTACTTCTAACTACTGTAAACAAATGTGTATTGTAACAAAATCTTTTTTGTTTCATGTAGGCCTACTATAATAATTAGCTATTGACCTACTGTTGTATAGAGAAATGAAACTCAAAAGCCAACAATTCAAACTGAAAAAAAGACACATACGTAATTTCAGGTAAAATTAGGTTTATAGCCAAACATGTTGTAATTCATAAACTCTGGGCACCAGGGCCTATTTGCATATGTCACAGATATGAATCACTTCATTATCGTCGCTGTCCACCCCAGCAAAATATTTCTGTGCCCATTTTTTGCAAGATGTACTCATTGCCCAGCCTTCATTTGATTTTGACAATCATTCTTCACAATACAAGAACTGCGCTTATTCTTCTGCCCCACTATATGTTCGCTTAGGCCTACTGGTATTTTTCTTAACTGTTGACCTACTGCTGCCCTTTTTAGAAAACTGAATTTTTCTCTTTGCTTTTGTGGTAGGCCTTATTTGTTTCCCTATAGATTGCAGTTTTTCTTTGTATGGTGTTGATGTAAGGATAGCAGTTTGTCCTCGTCTTCTATTGTCTTGTTTCTTATCTTTAGCAGGTTGCGGAAATGGTGAAGCATATTTTGGACTGGCGCAAGGAAAGACGTATGTTACAGGATCAGTTTCGGACACAGAATCAAGTGCAGAGACCTTAAGATGAGGTTGTGCAAGTAAAGTGGAGAGACCAGCTTCAGGCTGCGCAAGGGAAGTTGAGGCTTGTCTTAGAAGCGGCAAAGAAATGTCTTAATCTGCAACTGGAAGAAAATCACAGTCCTAAAACACTCTTATTTTAATAGGCCGTATTCCGGTGGCTTTTAATGCATTCACAGCTGTATTAATTGTTGCTGCTTGCTAGTAGGTTGCCCCGAACAGTGTAGAAACTTCAAACAGACTTATAGTAGAAGCTCCTAGTTCTTTACGGAGCCATCTTGTAAACTCTTCGTAGTACAACTTCAAAAGACTCACGAATCCCACGTCCAGAGGCTAGAGGTGGTGGGTGCAATGAGTTGGGAAACATAGCAGAATAACTTCATTACCTCGTGCTAAATCAATTAATTTAAGACTCTCTGTGTGAACTGTAACTATCCAGTAGTAACAGAACAGGCGATTCCATAGAAGCCCCAGAAACACTAATGAAGTTCTCCAACCATTTGCAAAATAATGTATTGTTTATCCAGCCAGTTTCATGGACTTCTGCCCATCCTTCAGGGGGTAGATTGAGATGAATTCTGTGTTACTTGTGACGCTATTCCCCACCTGTGGATATTGGTGGTTTATGGGGTCGTAGTTAATTCCTCCAGGCATAGACTATAAGGTGCCTAGAAGGTTAAAGGTTTTTTCAAGAAGGTAGTCTTTTGACGTTTCACTTAAATGGATAATTATATTGTCTCGAGTTTGAACAAAAACTACATACAGCATCACTTCCGAGGTGTGGTACTCTAATTTGGCTACTCGTATTAACTGGGGTGATTTCGTGGTGGAGGGGGGCTTCTCTGGGCGGCGACTTGATACTTAACTATTCTGCTGTGGGTGCTGGTATGCTGTCATCTGGGGATGAGCTCCGGTGAAGTCGTAGGCCTTGGAAAAAGGTCCACTTTTGGTGTCGTCTCACTGGACTGGTGTTCGGGCTCGTGCTCACGTCCTCTCGCGATTCCTTGACGCAACTCTTCCCTCGGCACGGTGATAATGAACTGTCGCCCTCTTCTCTCGTAAATTTGCTTATAAGCTCTCCAGTTTCCTCCCTTAAGTCTCGGCACGTGTTTCTCTTATTGGGGGAAGGGGGGAGGTGGTTGCCTTCCGTACAAAGCCGTTCAGCCACGTGACATAGTTCGTGAAGGTTCGGGGGCGGGAGAAGTGGTGATCTGCCCCTTTCCCGAGCTTACTCNATTCAGCCACGTGACATAGTTCGTGAAGGTTCGGGGGCGGGAGAAGTGGTGATCTGCCCCTTTCCCGAGCTTACTCTGTCGGCTATATCTCCGCGGTGCGTGTCCGCGGGGGTGTTCTCGTCACCCCATTCCAGCTTGTCAGCTGTTTCTCAGTGCGTATTTTCTGATCTCCGGCGAAATACACATGATTATTTTGTGATATCTCGGTGCTCAACAGATCCCACAGCCTTGCTAAGAGGTGCTCTTGCTTGGCTCTGCGATTTCTCCCGCTTTCCTACGTATGTACGTAGCANGATCCCACAGCCTTGCTAAGAGGTGCTCTTGCTTGGCTCTGCGATTTCTCCCGCTTTCCTACGTATGTACGTAGCAGTATCCGGGTGCTCCGGCGATATGTCAGCTCTTACTCGGCACAACCTTGACACGTGTAACTGCGATCCGTTCTGGCNCTCCGGCGATATGTCAGCTCTTACTCGGCACAACCTTGACACGTGTAACTGCGATCCGTTCTGGCTGTTCACCTGCTTCGTGACACATGTCAACTGGTAGGCGCTCGCGAAGGGGGTCAGCGAGGCTTCTACTCAAAAGGCGTTGCACGACACTTGTTTTACCTTGGAAAAACTAGCACGGGTGGAATTTAATTTCCACTTGCAGAAAAACAGATCACTGTTGTTACACTTTCACCCTTATCTGATGATTTAATGCGACCTACTTGGCGTCTGCCTGTTTCAGCGAGGATTCTACTGTGGGATATAGGGTTAACTGTAATGCTGGTTTCGTCGATGTTGGCAGGAAGTGATAGGTGTTGTCTACTTCCTCCAAAAAATCAAATAATTTATCAACTGCCACTCTATTAAAGCCCATTGCCCTTGCTACTGAAGTAGGTTCAGGTGTGAGAAATGTGATGTCTGGGTTACGCTGCAAAAACCCCGATGCCAGTCAAGTTCTGCCATCTTCTCCTTTAAAAGAATAGCTGAAGCCATTTTTTTTGGCCGACTCATAAGAAAAACGCCAAATTTCTTCTGAAGTAAATCCAAACAACCTCTTTTCCATGTATTAAATATGATTCACCAAGTCTGCTTCTTGCTGAGAATTAAAAACTTTACGAAACCTGCATATAAGTGAATCAACCTCGTAGTCAGGATTTTCCTCTCCTTTGCAACGTATCGTTCGAGTGTAGTTTGAGGTACACTGAACTGCTAAGCAGCTTTAAAGTAGCCCATTGAGCCACTTACAACTGTTACTTACGTTACTCATCGCCTCCTTCGACCAGTTCTGTCTTTCAGTTTTTCGCTCCCTCTTACGAACTATCTGTCAACAAAGAACGAGAAATGGTTAGTTCTTTGCAAATGTTATTGCTTATCATTTATTTAGAGTGGTGCCTTGGTGAAGATTTACTTTTGAGTAAATAAAGTAGAAAGGGAGGAAGAGCCAAATATATTNTTATTTAGAGTGGTGCCTTGGTGAAGATTTACTTTTGAGTAAATAAAGTAGAAAGGGAGGAAGAGCCAAATATATTTTTTTTAAATTTATAAATTTAAAACAGGTTGTAAAAATAAAGGGAAAGTGTTATATCTAAGAGCAAAAAAATAATTTGTCATCATTGTAACTATTTACAATTTAAATTTACATATTTTGCCTTATTTATTCAAGTTCAATTTTTTTTGTTTACTNTCATCATTGTAACTATTTACAATTTAAATTTACATATTTTGCCTTATTTATTCAAGTTCAATTTTTTTTGTTTACTGTAAGTACAAAAATTATAGCAGTTAGACGTTAATATCTTTAAAATATATTAAGCTTTTTGCTATACCTTAACATCACAAAATTTAAAATTTTATTGCACTCACTTAAACTTTTGAAAAAAAGAGGTTTCTCTTTTTGGATGCAGCACTCCCTCTTTAAAAAACTATCGTTTTACGGTTCCTTTAAAAACCCACTCTCGACTGTGGATTTAATATTTTTTATTCACGATTACATCACAGTTCTTTGATATTTGCAGGATGTAATGTAATACTAATTGTAGATTGGGTAGAACGGGGGTGGAATTTGGGTCAGAAAGGGGAAATGAGGCAGAATGGGGTACTTTTCCATCGTACCCCACCCCATTATGCCCCACTAACAGTGTTTTCAAACAAAGGAGCACACAATCTGAGTACATGAATGGAAAAATAACAAAGCACTCTTACAGTACTCTGTAATATATAATAGTAAATGCCAAGAATAAAGTTTATAGGAATATGAACATACATTAACTTGAAGTCACCGAGAATATTGTTATCCAATAGTTCGTAAACAACTTTCCATCCTTCAAGGTCGAAAACAGTATCTAAGATGGCTGGCCCAGCCTCGCGCGTTCTACCTCCACCAGGATACGAAGTTCACGGCCGGTCCGATAGATTGCAGCACTTAACAGCGTAGATAGTTCGGTACCCCTTTTGAACTGCATACCACATTATGCCCCACGCTCGCCTATTTGTGAGCCCAATTACAATTACCAGTACTTTACCAATCACTGGTAGTAGGCGTGCGAAGCGAAACAAGATACATATCTTCACAACAGCGGCTATGGCATGAAACCGCGATCAGGCTCAGTTAACCCAAGACCATCCGCTCTCTGTACTACAGCTCCTCAGACAGACATATGTATTTTTTAGACAAGTTTCAAGGAAGTTGGCGTGACCCCGAGAGGGAAGGTAACCGGCATCGTGCATTGTGCAGCGCGATCCAATTATATCTTGGCGGGGAAGTTTCCGCAACATCTTACTCGCTAATGGAGCGTGTTGCTGCACGACTGCTTTCCTTTGCCGCTCTTTAGTCGGCCGCGCCAGCTCGCTTTCGTCATTGGCTGCGAGGCCGCCACGGGGGAAATTCCTATACACAACTTGAGGGGGTCTTCGTAGAAGTCAAAGTTTATGCGCAGTTTCTGTGGAAAACGCCCCCCTTCTCCGACCCCTATCAACCAACCCAACACGGAATCCTTTTTCCTCCCGCTGCTTACTTAATCTGACTTCTGAACTCCGGAGTTGCAGCACGATTTAGGAATTATTTCTTAGTCGCCTGCTCCAGCAAGCTTCTCGCATTTCCATAGCTACTTCGTTCCGGTGCTCGGAGAACAGGTTCGCGGGGCGGAAAGTAAAACAGCGGCTTGAAATTTGTATGCGCGAGTGGCGCCCTCGCTCGTAATGAATGCCGCTTCCCGAACGACTGGTTGTTTCTCAGCTCGAAACTCTGCGAAAAAAGGCATTTTTTTCTTCGTATGGTTCATGAGAACCTAATTAATAACCGCACTAAAGAGAAGCTTACAAGAATAACAAAATAAATAACCATCAAGTGTGAAACGACTATGCTGATAAATTTTCCTACCGTATTCGACAGAAAACTGTTTTTGAAAAATTTACCGAAGCACGGTGGTGCCTACAGTTCCGACAATTTTGCTTAATATATGTGTTTTTGAGTGCTGTTACAAAACGGCGTGTTTTATTTAAAGTGCATTAAACATAGCACACGATGAAAAATAATTTTCCCTTTAAAACTGTAGATTAAACTAATTTTTTATATGTAGCAATAATGTACATAATAATATCAAAATGGCGTTTCTCAATGTAATAAAACAAGGATTATTAAACTCTAACATAAAAATCAAACAACGGCAAACCGCCGCCGTCAAAAATATAAATATATATAATTACATACGTGTTAGAGACTTATGTAATACTATCTGCAATATAGGTTCATGAAGATATACATGAAACAAGATTTTAATGAAAATATTACGGAAAATATTTTAGTTAGAATAGTGAATTTTTAACTGAACGGATAACTCAATTAATGTAAAAGTGTTATTGTCGGAGCATTATTCCATAGAAATATTTCAATATTTGAGATAAAAAATACGATTTATCACTTAGCAGCAGTAAGGATGTATACTTAAATAAAACTAATCTAAATAAAAGTCTGTTATTATGGATGGAAAATTTTTACATCTACAAAATAGTGTTGAAATTTTTTATAGCATTGCCATATATAATTGCATACATACAAAAGAAATAAGTCTGTAAAAATAACAACGAACGTAATATATTTTCATTGTATTAAAAATAGCTGTATCAGTAAATATTTCATTATTTATGACGAAATATTTTTATCTCATTAACGTAACACATCCATAAAAATTGTTTAACACATTAATACAATTTTTGTTTTAAAACTGCAGTGAAACTATTTGCAGTGTAAAGGAACATATAGATCACAGTACCACACACTCTATTTTGGCTTGTAATACAAAATGTGAGCAAAAAATACATCCCTTGGCCTTGAATTATCATACAATGTATTGCAATTTCCAGCGTCCTTATTGTACTTTAAGGAAATTTTCATTCCTGAACACTGGCTCACATACTTTATGTTTGAATTATACTTGTTAGAAATGTTAAAGCAACCAAATATACATTTCCTGCTACATATATACTTATTCTTTGCTATACAAAATGTAATGTTATAAATAGAAGTGTGAATAGTTGCCTAAACGGCATTTTGCTTTAGCCAAACAAATGTTACTCTGAAAAAATGTACGTGCTACTTACAATTTCTTTTTTTATGTTTTTGTATTGCTTTTCATTTAATATATCTATTTGGACTTTCACGAGTCACATTTAAGCATAAAAAATACGGAATACTGCAATGATCACTTCCAGGTTTAATAAAGCTTATAGACCTAAAATGCCAAGTGCCTGTTTCAATCTCAGCACTTGGAGTTGCAATTCTAATTTCTGTACAGTTTTAGTGACGTGGGTACATAAATCGTATTTTGACGATTGATTATTGACAACGAATTTATGTAACGATTTGTTTTGTGATATTTCCTTGTACCACTACGTTTTCGAGGAATTTGTGTATGAACTTTGAAAAAGCAGTCTTAATGACCCTATGTGGCAATATCAAAATTCATCTTCATAATTGCTTGAAATTGTATGCACATGTAAATCAAATATTTATAATGTTTTCAGTTATATTGTGACACCAGTGCTCGTAGCGCTAGACGTCTTAAGTACCTTCTGCGCTGCGAGGTTGCGCACTCTATTCCAGACTTGGCTCCCTTCCTTTTTCTTCCCCTGTTCACCTTTCCTGATTTCCCCTCCTGGGCGTCATCGTTTTATTGTTAACGGGGCAAGTTAGTATAAGTGGTTGCACTACTTGCGCACCGTCTATTCTACTCCCGATCGTTTGTTTATGTTTAAATATGTTTTAAAATTGTAGCTTAGCCGTGCTTAGGACGTTGGCACTAATGAGGGACTTTTTTAATTTACTTCGTTGCCTGAGAAGCCGATGCGGTTCAGAAACATGAAACGGTGAGTCGTGGTCGCAGGCATTCTATCAGTTGGGTCAATTTGAATGTTTTAATATTGTATGGCGTAGTTTGTGTTTGTCTTGGACATGCAGTGAGTTGGTGTTTTTTTATAAATTGTGGTTTCGGTCGCCAGCCCAAGTTTGGTTTCGGTTTAATCTAAAAAAAACTATAACTTTGCTGTGTGTTCCAGTTTTTTTAACGTGCCATGTATAGTGTTTGCAGCCCAAGAATTTTTCCAGTTTTTTTTTCAATATGCTTTGCGTCCACGACTTACACGTTTGGAGTAATTAATCAATTAATTTTAAATGTATTGGTTGTTTTTCTATTTTAATCGCTCGAGTCTTGACGGGTCATTCATCTGCCACCACCGATAATTTAATTTTTATGTTAATGCTATTAAAGGTTTTAACGCATTTGTCTTACGAAAGGAGGTTTTACAGGGTTTTTTAGGCTGTCCTCCTTTTTTTCTAATTGCTCAAAGTTAAAACTCCAGGCAACGTAATTTGTATTTCGCAAATCTTAAGGTTTTTAAATTCATTGTATTCAAGTATAATTGCTGATCACGTTTTAATTATCATCAATTCGTCTGAGAAATTTTATGAATTACCTCTTACGTTTGTAATTTCTTTGCCAAATTTTATTTATTGTAAAATTTTGGATTTCGAAAATGTGTGAGAAAGTCAGCTTTAATGAATTGTAAGAGGTTGAAATCCCTCTATTTGGTGCTACCAATAATTGTAAACATATTCGATCTAAATACGAACTTTAAAAATTGTTGTTCGTTTTAAATTATTTGTGTACTGGCACAATAGCAACTATGCTTGTTCTGGTCTATGGAACGTAAATGGTTTAAATGGCACTAGGTCTTATATCTCGAGTTGCGGCAATACTGGAAGCGTAACATTGACTGTTACCTCAGGTTACCTCGGGGTGACCTTGGCATGAATTTAAAATAAAACTTTCCCAACATTTTTTAATAAAATATAGTAATTGTGCTATAAATTTTTAGAAAACTTTACCAAAGAATGACGAATAAATACATAAGTTTATTCATGGTTTCTTGTGTTGCCAACAAGAATAATTTTGATGGATGCTGTACTTAAGTCTAAATTGTACTTATTTCTTTATTTAAAAAAAAAATTACTCTAGCCTTTGTATCCAGCTATGTGAAATATTCGAAACCTAGAATAGAAATAAGGTTTACCACACAGTTGCGCTCAGGGAAAAACACTGGGCGCTGAACCTAATTCTTCAAGGATGAGGTCAAAAACAACCTTCTTGCGCAATGTGTAAACTATGCCTGAATGTGTTAAAATTAATTGAAAGTAATATTTGTTTCCCAAAAATAGCATTTATATTAACATTTATTACTTTTTAAAATTATGAAATTTTATGTAAGAAGAATGCGGGTTCAGCTTACAAAGATGGTGGGGAAATTTCTCTTGTTAGCAGGGCCAGCGGGTGACTGATAACCTCATCAATTAATTATCAACTAATTAGTTGCAAAGACGCCATCCTCATCCCCTCCCTTCATTGCTATCACTAGGTTCGGCCTCTTTTCTACCCCAATTTCTACAACATTTTACCGATTACATTCGTTCCCCACACCCTCCTCAATATATACTCACTGAGATGACGTTAATTGTACCCGCTCCACTTCCCTTCGTCTATCTCATTCTTAGATAATCGTCAAATCTAGACTTTCGTTGCCTTTAATTTCTTTTCCCAAGCATCTGTATTTGAAACATACATGCATGTATAATCAAATCAGAGGTAGTGTATAAACTTTTTATTTAAACATTATTCATGTTACCAAAACAATTTGAGTTATTTTTTTCAATGGAAATATAGACAAGTTTGGAACTTGCATATAAAACACGACGATTTTTATTCTCAAATTATTCTATATAGCACAGAGGATTCAACAAAGACCTATGAATAAGAACCAACGATATGTAACATTTTTGAAGTGAAATATTTCAATCTTTTGCAAATAAAATACAGCATTTTCCCAAATGTGCAGATATAACTACGATGTCAGTCTATGTCTCCGAAAGCAGCGCACGTCGTGCATCGCTACAACCAGTAATACCATGCTTTTGACCGTGTCACGACCATCGACACAAACAGTCGCACTAGTGCCTATGGGATATCCACTGCATTGTCGTCAGACTGTGCACTAGGCTCCTCTGTGATCCTTGGTTCGGTGATATTAGATCTGGCAACGGCAGGGCTGAATATTGCAGGATTGTAAATATCCAAACACGGAAGACATGTCGCTGGGCGGCGATGGCCCCCAGTGAAGGGGCCGCACGTTAGACCCCAGAGCTGCTTGCACATTCGTCTGATCGTGAGAACACTCACGACTCTACAGCCTCTACAATGCATTCTCTGGCGTCCAGTTATCTGGCTCTAGGCTTCACCAGTCTCCGCCAGTGGTGGCGAAGTCTGGTCCTAACAGTTGGTGGTCGGAACTTGTATGCATGCAGGAAAAGGCACCACGTCTTCGAATCTGAAAAAGAAGAGCTCTTTCTGGAGATTTGTGATAGCCCACACATGTCCCAGTATCGAAACAGCCTTTCATCTGTTGATACAATTCGCACGGCAGGGTAAAGTGGGAAAATCGCCAGTGCAGTATACAAACGCCATCGCAAATTTCCGTGTGTATGTGTAGGTAGCCAAAACTCCAGTAGCAGTATCCGAGAGTAGAGTGACCAGATGTGACATTCGATTAAATGTTTACAGGATGAAACATGTTCATCTAAGACAAGTTTGTCGCTGCCAACTGATGATGCAGAGACCTTCCACGTACTATTTATACACTAGAACAAAGACTAACAAGCCTAAATGCTCAGGTCGACCCAGCTGATACTATGTCTTGCCTTAGACCTAAAAGTCCTGACCTGTGCACCATCTGCACAACAGCTGAGTTCCTCCACACGCAAGCCCATTCCAATGAGAAATTGTTCCATACATGTTGACTTGGCTTGCGGAACATTTTATCGAGTTTGCGAAGCGGGCGTCAGTAACTGGCCCCAACATTGGTGATTTCTGCTCTGTTACACAATTCGTTCAAAAGATTATTCTGCTACGCATTTGGCGTGTAAACAGGTTCCTGCAAACACTGCATCAGGATATTGCAAAGTGTATTTCCCACTTAGGCAAACAGTATGTTGGCTTTGTTCTAATCCAGGCCACTGTAGCGCGCTTAGTCAGCCAGTTTTTTTTCTTCCTTCTTTTCTCGTCCAAGAGTTTATAGAGCTGCAAGGGATTGGACTATGAGCGTGTTTTGCTATCATTTTCGTAGGTCACTGTTATCTCGGGAATATAGAAACCATTTTACCTCTAGATACCATTTTGACTATAGAAACCTTGCAGATGACAGTACATCGTGACACTGACTATGGTCGAATGGAAGTAAAAATACATCGCGTGTAAATCTTCGTATTCACTAATTCTTAGCAGCACTCAAGGCCTTTCCTTTACTATTTNAAGTAAAAATACATCGCGTGTAAATCTTCGTATTCACTAATTCTTAGCAGCACTCAAGGCCTTTCCTTTACTATTTATTTCGGAAGTTGTACAATACAAGCCGACTCTGAATATCAGACTTATAGTCTATATGTGTGTACGAATATTCCCACATGTGCAGGTTTTGGTCATGCAGTCTCACATGTGCAGGCTTTTGTCCTAAACTGCGTTTAGTGTNGAATATTCCCACATGTGCAGGTTTTGGTCATGCAGTCTCACATGTGCAGGCTTTTGTCCTAAACTGCGTTTAGTGTCGGAGATTGAGTGCATCCATAATAAATATGTATTTATGAATTACATTACATTTCATGTGCAAGCGGTACTGCCTAGCTTCGAAGTCCATTTCCACAAAGGTAGCTTTCGCTATTCAAAAATAATGTTCTTATTTTGTATTTGGCAAGTGTCGAAATGCAAACTGCTCCCACTTACGTGTGTTAAATACCATCTATGTAGAGCTCAAATATGAACCATTGTTTCTTGGAAGCGAAGATGGCCTTATCATTCAATTGATTCGCTGTGTTGCAGGTAAGCTGGGGTGTCTCTAGACTTCATTACCTGACATCCATGTCGATGTTGTTGCTATTTTCCATATTTTTTCCATAATGTTGATGCATTCCGTTGTGCTGAGCTGAACGTGAGGCAGACTCCGGCTTCAGTTCCATGGCATGCAAACTGTCTCCTATANATGCATTCCGTTGTGCTGAGCTGAACGTGAGGCAGACTCCGGCTTCAGTTCCATGGCATGCAAACTGTCTCCTATAACCACAGTGGAATACATGTGGGTATTGTTCAGATGCAGCACCAACTATTCATTTGAATTAATGTAACTACAGTGATAACACTGCACGGTAAATGTGAGGAAACAATATAAAGGTCAAGAATCAATTGTTTCGGTTGCTGACCTGTAATTCATAGCTTATTCCAGAGTAGTCTGACTATTACACTAATATAAAAAGAAATAGTTTTTACCAATATTCTAAGAGACACCAAAAATTCAACAGTTAAGTAACTAGGTGTATGAACTTGAGCTAAATGAATGCATATTGATTGTAGCACATACGTCGACACGATAACTCCTCTGGTAGAGATAGTAAGCTAGCATTCGCAAGTGTTTGACCCAACCAAGTTTCTCGAACCGCTGTACACAAAGAAATAACACACATTTGGATTTCCCAAATAGTGGATTGAAAACGACGATTTCAATACAGGCCATTCACGGTTACTTCACACTTTTCTAAAGCCCTGCTAAAGTTCTGCTTTTGGTTGCTGATAACGTACCCTTTCGCTACACATAAACGTAAACACTGCCATGTGACTTCTACGTTTGAACTGTCAAATGCTTTATTTATTGTTGTCAGCTGTTCAAAGAATTTTGTCACATTTCAAAAAACATTTCTAACGAAGGTTCACAATTTGAGCCTACAGCCATATTTATGTCAGCTTTATGACTTTTTAACAATGTCTGTAATGAAAATAGTTCTTACTGTTATTATTGTACAATGTTAACATATGTTTTATACACGACATAACACATTACACGGAATACACGTTAGTACATTTCCGCGACTGTGTTTAACCATGATGCATCTGTGGGGAAAAGAAATGTAGTATTTAACCCCTTGTTATTGATATACGTTCGGTAATTTCGTCGAAAGGACGNACATCTGTGGGGAAAAGAAATGTAGTATTTAACCCCTTGTTATTGATATACGTTCGGTAATTTCGTCGAAAGGACGGCCTCAGTTGGAATAAGTACTAAAACGAAGGAGCAACCAGTCCAACGAAAATACAATAAATTCAGGCACGCAACTCGTGTCACGTATTTTTTTGTACGTAGCAGCGACAAACTTAAGGGACTGTGGCAAACGTTCAGATCACAGGAACGTAAGAACGTTACACAATATGAAGTTNTAGCAGCGACAAACTTAAGGGACTGTGGCAAACGTTCAGATCACAGGAACGTAAGAACGTTACACAATATGAAGTTTGCTTTCCCACACCTGCCTGGGTTCGAGCGAGTTATGCACGTCCAGGTCTTAACCTAAGTGATTTATAATTTTTCATTGTCTATATGAGGTGAAGTTATTAATCATACACCCGGATTTTTTAATAACGGTAGCCCAGAAGNATGCATTCCGTTGTGCTGAGCTGAACGTGAGGCAGACTCCGGCTTCAGTTCCATGGCATGCAAACTGTCTCCTATACCCACAGTGGAATACATGTGGGTATTGTTCAGATGCAGCACCAACTATTGATTTGAATTAATGTAACTACAGTGATAACACTGCACGGTAAATGTGAGGAAAAAATATAAAGGTCAAGAATCAATTGTTTCGGTTGCTGACCTGTAATTCATAGCTTATTCCAGAGTAGTCTGACTATTACACTAATATAAAAAGAAATAGTTTTTACCAATATTCTAAGAGACACCAAAAANTCCAGAGTAGTCTGACTATTACACTAATATAAAAAGAAATAGTTTTTACCAATATTCTAAGAGACACCAAAAATTCTACAGTTAAGTAACTAGGTGTATGAACTTCAGCTAAATGAATGCATATTGATTGTAGCACATACGTCGACACGATAACTCCTCTGGTAGAGATAGTAGGCTAGCATTCGCAAGTGTTTGACCCAACCAAGTTTCTCGAACCGCTGTACACAAAGAAATAACACACATTTGGATTTCCCAAATAGTGGATTGAAAACGACGATTTCAATACAGGCCATTCACGGTTACTTCACACTTTTCTAAAGCCCTGCTAAAGTTCTGCTTTTGGTTGCTGATAACGTACCCTTTCGCTACATATAAACGTAAACACTGCCATGTGACTTCTACGTTTTAACTGTCAAATGCTTCATTTATTGTTGTCAGCTGTTCAAAGAATTCTGTCACATTTCAAAAAACATTTCTAACGAAAGTTCACAATTTAAGCCTACAACCATATTTATGTCAGCTTTATGACTTTTTAACAATGTCTGTAATGAAAATAGTTCTTACGGTTATTATTGTACAATGTTAACATATGTTTTATACACGACATAACACATTACACGGAATACACGTTAGTACATTTCCGCGACTGTGTTTAACCATGATACATCTGTGGGGAAAAGAAATGTAGTATTTAACCCCTTGTTATTGATATACGTTCGGTAATTTCGTCGAAAGGACGGCCTCAGTTGGAATAAGTACTAAAACGAAGGAGCAACCAGTCCAACGAAAATACAATAAATTCAGGCACGCAACTCGTGTCACGTATTTTTTTGTACGTAGCAGCGACAAACTTAAGGGACTGTGGCAAACGTTCAGATCACAGGAACGTAAGAACGTTACACAATATGAAGTTCGCTTTCCCACACCTGCCTGGGTTCGAGCGAGTTATGCACGTCCAGGTCTTAACCTAAGTGATTAATAATTTTTCATTGTCTATATGAGGTGAAGTTATTAATCATACACCCGGATTTTTTAATAACGGTAGCCCAGAAGGCGAAAGTCGGTTCACTATTATTTTCTTGGCTTTCCTTCTCGAGAATGTAATTAATTTAATCGCAGACGCCGCTTTCTCGCTAGCCGTCCCTGACCACGCAGGGCGATTCTCCAACAACGAGGGTCTGAAATGCAAACGAAGTCCTCAGACCGCGGCTCCGAAGTGCAGCAAAACGTCTCAGCCAATCAGGTGCTCCCAGTGCAAACAATAGCGAAATTCCTAGTCTGTTTCTGGTGCGCCGTTTACTGCACCTTGATTAAATTTCTACTTGTTTGCATTCATATACTTATCTACCTACATAACCATCAGTATCATTTTAACATTAATATTTATCAAAAACGTTATTAATGTCTCTGTAGGGGTCCTGATTTGCCCCGCCTTTTGGGCGAGTAGATTTTCCCCCCACACAACTGCAAAAGCTGGTCTACTTTTCTTTTCTGTCCCAATAATGTCACGGAAGTCGCTGGCCCTTCACAGAAGGGAATAATTGGCAACCATGACACCATCAATTATGGCCCCTTCTCTGCTTTCGGCATCCTCTTAACTATAAAATCTTAAAGTTAAAACTTTTTGCTTATCATTGTCACCAGTACACATATCATACTATACTATTAATTTCAAATAAATTTTACTGGAATCAAATATCTAGGAAAATTCTAACAAAAGTTACTTTATACATCACAGGCATAACTCAAAATGGCCTGTGACATATACCCTTACCTGTAATGACAATGCATCTAAATTCACTGGTGTTGCAAGAACGTCGCCGAAGAATACTTATTGCACTTCAAATAATCTACATTAAAACGCAAAAAATGGTACCATATTATATATATACGAGTACTTTACTAAAAATTAAGCCCTATTTTTATATAGTAGTGTCTTCCATTTGTTTGCTTTACAATGGTTCTACGATGACGTCTGCAAAATCGTATTTAATCGTGCACCGCCTACGAGTTTCTTTGTTGCCACACATCTGATGCCTTCTAAGGAGGGAACCCGCCTGTCTGCTAATGACGAGACANCAAGAACGTCGCCGAAGAATACTTATTGCACTTCAAATAATCTACATTAAAACGCAAAAAATGGTACCATATTATAAATATACGAGTACTTTACTAAAAATTAAGCCCTATTTTTATATAGTAGTGTCTTCCATTTGTTTGCTTTACAATGGTTCTACGATGACGTCTGCAAAATCGTATTTAATCGTGCACCACCTACGAGTTTCTTTGTTGCCACACATCTGATGCCTTCTAAGGAGGGAACCCGCCTGTCTGCTAATGACGAGACANACCTACGAGTTTCTTTGTTGCCACACATCTGATGCCTTCTAAGGAGGGAACCCGCCTGTCTGCTAATGACGAGACAAGGGTACGTCACAGCCTCGTATTTCAAAACCTGCCGTGTGCAGAAAATTTTTCCACCGACCCTACCACTCTCTGCACTGCGTTCAGCACTCTAAGTGGGGGGAAACTAATTCCGCCTTGCACCTCCTGGCCTTGTTCGCTTCCTCTCTGCCTCCGCCAGATACAGCGAATGTCTAGCTGCCACGCCTTCGCCTCCCTCTTTCCTGTTTTGCGCCTGACAGACAACGTCCTACAGCACTTCTAGCCTAGCGTCTGAAACGCGCCTCTTGTTCACGCCAGTGCAGCACAGCACTTACTACGTATTACAATGTACTCTACTCCGACCTCGAGTTCTCATTTTAAGTTTTGCGAANCAGTGCAGCACAGCACTTACTACGTATTACAATGTACTCTACTCCGACCTCGAGTTCTCATTTTAAGTTTTGCGAAACACTGGCCCGGCATAACAACTACGACGCAGACACAACAGCCTTTCACGGGGAAGCGGACACCACACACGTTACAGTATATTGATTCCTGTCGTGAAAACAGATTTATCACTCGCATCGTAACNTGGGGAAGCGGACACCACACACGTTACAGTATATTGATTCCTGTCGTGAAAACAGATTTATCACTCGCATCGTAACTTGCCTGGGAAGGTTTATGAAACACAACGCCTACAAACTTAAAGTGGGAAATTTAAGTTTTTTTTTCTAAGTAAAATAATTTAAACTTTGTTCAGGAAAGAGCAACGCGCCATGTCGTGTCTCGTCATTTCTATCAACTTCGGATTTGTAACCGTCATCACGCCATCACGTTAAAATATATTTTAATAAGTATTCAAATATTAAAATATCGGTTTAGTTTTAAATTACAAACTCAAAATCATTATGTTGCCTGTAATAAGTATGAAATATGGTAAAATTTTAAAACATATGTAATTTTCCTGCTACTGCCCGTGGTGCGAAACTTTCACGAGAGAGAGTAAGAGAGCGACAATCGTAGTTCCGCATATTCAAGTTTCATTGGACGCAAAAATTAGCCATGTCACTAGGACTACCTACGTACCGTATTTTGCGCTGATATTTCTAACACAAACGAAGAAATACGTTTCCATCAGTACTACCTAATAATTTAGATATTTCTATAGGAAACGTTTAATTTACAAAAAGGCATACCAAAAAACCAGGTTAAACAATATTTTAACTGTTAACTATTCATTACTATCTGTTGCCAACACATAGCTGATCGCACTGGTTTTACATTCGTATTATATACGAAATAAATGTTACAAGTTGTAGAAGATAATAAGATAAAGTTTTATTTATTCAAGAATATAGTACCTCGAAGATCATCACAGTGTTATATATTTGTGGTATACATAAAAAAACAGGTTGACATGTTACTCACAGGGTGATTTTTGAAACGTTTGTTTAAAAACATCCCGAAGAAACCGTGAATTAACTAAACATGTTACTTGATGTTGCACAACATTCCCTACATGTATGTTGTAATAAATATACAGTTATATATTCATATTGTAATATTTATATTTGAAAATATGATGTTTCTAAATAACTGGACCATTTAGTGTAAGACAAAACAATAGAAAAACATATTAATGTTTTTTTTTACATTGATAAACTGTTCTACAAAATAAATTACACGTCCAAAAAGTAAACGTATTTACAACGCAAAGTCGTCGCCACTTTTACCTNAAACTGTTCTACAAAATAAATTACACGTCCAAAAAGTAAACGTATTTACAACGCAAAGTCGTCGCCACTTTTACCTGCTTCGTTTACGTGGTCAAAACCGATATCGTTCACATGGTCCGCTGTTTGTCCAATCAACCAATTTGAACTATCTAACAGAGAAGCCATTTCTGTTGGAAATTGCTTCCGTTGTTTTTTGATAATTTTTCGTTTTCCTGAAACCACAGGATCTAAACACACTAGAAACCAATGTTGGTGTCCAAGATGGACGTCTCACTTCTCATTTTCGACGTTGCCGAAACACCTGCCAAATGACTACCTGTGATCAACCGGGTTAGTTCAGAAATTGATTCGTAGTGGTAGCTATTTCTTTGCTGAAACATTAATGAACAATATTGCTTGTGTATTTGCAAATAAAGCCAGAGGTACTGGATGGTACATTTTTGTAGGCTTCACGATTGTCTACACAGAGGTCAACGCATAGTCGTTCGTTTATAACCGTGGCAGGTTTAAATGCGAATTTTCCTACAGCTGCCTTCAAAAGCACGTTTTTAGCTGTTGCTAGTAGGAGAATGTGTACACTTCGCAATAAATCAGGTTATAACAAAGCACATTTACTTTCGTACGTGTCAACTTTCGCATAACTAACACGTCGCGTTTCGTTCCGCGTCATCAGCTGACGTCGGGACCGTTCGGGTTGGCTCGGTTGCATGCTAATTGCACTTGCATTATCAGTGGGCGTTTTCCAATGCAGTTAAGGTTAATTGGCAGTACTTCCGTTGGTTTTTTATTTTGTCCTGCTAAATGTGGGGTTTTTTTCCCCTCGTATACGCCACTTGTTCTGAAGGACCTTGAACTCACGCATTGTTCGGTGAAGTTTAATTTTCCCGGCTTAACAACGGAAGCGAAATGCAAGACCACTAAGCTAAAAGAATAACTTGCATGCCAGCTGATGTAAATGTGAGTGACTCACGTGAACAAATACTGGGATGAAAACGAATAAATTATGTTCCTTATATTTCGTCCCACAGCACATGGCAAGGGCGATTAAAAATAATTGCCACGAACAGTTATGGCCAACTTCTGAAGAAATTAAGGGCCAATTCACTTTAACCATTCTGTAAGTTTTCTCATCGCCGCACAATGTGCCAGGGGACTGAAAATCTGGCCAAAAACCTCTGAAGTGAAAACTAACGAAAAAGTATCTCAATAATTTATTATTAAAAGGGGACGTCGTAAGAATCTTATAACGCATTTATTTTCAACCTACGTATGTTCAAATACTTTAATGCCCATGGCGAATACAAAACTTACTGCCGCTCCTTGACGAGCTGTGTTCAACATCGTATTTATTAATGGTAATAAAAACAGTTGTAGTGTTTGTGATGTGTATTTCATTACATCACATATAATAATCATTTGTGCTTTATCTATCCCCACTCTTCTTATGGTCAACATAATAAACGTCAAGGAATTAATATATCTCTATGTAAACATACTTTGTTACGCTTTTATCGATGCAGTGTAACATAAAAAAATGTCTCGCCAGATACAGTTTTTATTTCACAGCTAGGAATAAAATGAAAGTTTTATCTAAGCGCTGTTACAAATTAACGTGTTCAAATTTGCACAATTTTGATTACGTGTAAATTTTATATACTTATTACCTATGCTACGTTCAAACGGGCAAATTTGACGCCACGTCGACCTGTTGTACGTTGCGTGCGCCAAACCATTAGGGCATACACACGTGTGTGTTTACGATATTTGTTATTCCATGCGTAGTGTAATCTTGCACGCAAACAGGTATTGCATCCTCCGTAACACGGGTTTGTCGCTATGTGTTTTCAGCAACCAGTTTACCTTTATTTCATGTAGCTCACGTGTGGCAATCGTAAGGGTAATAAGACGAATTTTTTTAAGGCTTGTCATACAGATATAACGAGGTGCAACACCATATTTAGAGTTTTGTCCTGTAGTTATACTGCCAGCGTGGATCGGCATTCCGTAATTACGCTTTAGGAACGGCGAACACGAGGCCTACGTAACGAAATACAACTGGTTTCCAATGCCAACATCGCTAAATAAAGTACTGCTACATAGTAGAGATGTTGTATCCACAGATTTGCAGCTGGAATGATAAGCAAGGAAGCTCAAGTGTCACGAAACATATCGTTTTGGAGGTTCAGAGAAAATAAATGTGGAAAAAAGTCTGGGTTAGAAATCGTCCAAAATTTTATTCACGTATTTGTAAAAAAACTGACCCAATAACCCATCCTATTCGGTATTCAACACTCAGAAAAGGAGAAAAATTAAGCGCAGAAATGGTAGAACTTCTATAATCTTTCATTCTAATTACAGCAACATATAGGTGGAGTTGTGGAAAAGGTGGTTAAATCTTACATAAATGATGTGCTATCAAATTGGTGTGATTGTTTTCGTAAGCGTATCCAGAGTTTGGGGCAATATGTGCGCGGACCTAAAAATATACTAAGGTAATTTCATTGAGGCTTTACCTAGTCTTAGCATTATCGGTAATGACTTAAACATCTCTATTGGATTTCCTATGACATAATATCATAATAAATTCATAAGTTTTTAAAGTCTATATATTTGGATGCGAAAAGTGTTTAAAATATATATTTCTGACGTAGTGTTCTGGTTATTTATACTTATTAAGAGGAACGTGATTTAGTTTAAAAGTGTCTTCGTTATAATCCCTTTTGGGACAGTTTATACACAATATAATGTCACGTTGTTTTGCCTGCATACAGTTCGAAATCTTTCTCTTTTACTATATTGTATATTAAAATCTCCTTCCACGAATCCACCATCACCACGCATTAAAACATTTTTCTGGTCCTCACAGACAATTAGACATAAACAAAATAATAGTTTGCAGAAAGTTAACATAACGTACGGAAACGATATGGCATCAATTTGATACAAAACTTAATTTTTTAACTGTGTTAATCAATTGTAAGTCGAGGACAACTCTGTCGATGTTTTGAATACCTTTCTCAGTCTCCTGGCCTACCATTTGCAGTCTACGGACGTCTACGGCGAGCAGATAAACTGCATAGAAGTGAGATATCATAAGTTTTGTCTTGTGGGGTTTATCTTCATCTTTTCTTCCATAAAGCCTGACGAATCTTTGGTGAACACTAACAGACTGAGGGAGTTATATTTCTTTTTTATTTACGCTTGAATGAATTTTAGAGAGCCGTGGTACTTTTATCGTGTGCCCAATTATATCCAGTAGTTGTGATAGATCCCTAGGTAACCTTCACTGAGAATTGATGAGATGACAATAAGACTAAACTGTATGTCTATCCTGGCACCATAGAAACTAGGCTATGTCGCGATTAGAAGTCGTGGGGCGCTATTTTGGAGAGTAATATGCACAGTATTTCTTTAGCATCTGATTGACTTTTTTTTGGAAAACGGCTATGGCCCTCCACTTACTTTTTCAACGTTATTGCTAATCGCCCAAGCTGTTTAAAGGAGAATTGAAACTTCCTATGTAATCCGTACTAGATGTACCGAAATATGTGCAAACTGTCTAAAACTCAAACTTAACGCAATTAGATCCGTCCTCCTTAAACAAAAATCATTTAGGGGCCGAAATTGTGTAGTAGCTAAATCGATCACCTCTCACAAAATGCGAACGAGGTTATATTCACCTGCAGCCACTCCGAGATTTTCGCACGTGGGAATCGTGCCGGACGAAATCACTAATCGGCGGGTTTTCTCGGCGGTCTCCCGTTTCCCCCGCCCTTGCATTGCGGCGTTGCTCCAATTCAACGTCCTTTCACCCTCATTTGCCTTCAGGAACAGTGTGCGGATCAATTTGGGTGTGGTGAGGGGAGGATGCCCGGTAATTCCCCCTCTCACAATATTTTTCCCAGGCTTATGTAAGAAATATTATTTTCTTGTCAATGATAGTTATTTCCCTACCTGAATAGTAATAATAAGTTGTAATTATATAAAGAGAAGAATCGTTTCCATGTACGAATTATAACAAGAATCTCGATGACTATTTTAGATGGAAGGTACTAACTGAAAATCACACAAGGCCACAGACAACTAAGATACGACTATTTGCAGCTCAGACACGGATTTTAAAAATTATTTTAATGTGTATTTCGTAAAGAACGTTGTATTTTTTTAAGTCGAACACTGTACATAAATATTAATAAAGTAAAACTACATAAAATTTGAAAGCCAGTGGTTTACTTCCAGTATCCTTTTTGAAGTGGTGTACCTTCTTCCGTAACAGGACCATTTTATATACGACAGTTGTCTGCTCCATTTGACAGATTGGTTACTAGGCTACGATGTTAGTATGTGTGATTAGATTATGTTACCGTTACACCGTTTACATTGGCACATCCTTATCAGTGCTGTGTGATAGTTCATACTACCTAGACGTAGGACGTTCTGGGCGATGGTATTTTTACTTATGCTGAAAAAACCGAAATGGTGTATGGCGAATGTAGGAAGAATGCTATTAGTTCTTGTACGGTGTACGCTGAACGATATACCATTAGACGTCAACCATCTCGACAATTATTTACGAAAATCTTTAGCCATGTATGGGAAAGTAACACTTCGAAAACCTAACAGAAACCAACACGTGACAGCAGAATAAGAGGGTGAAATTAATGCTCTAGGTGATGTTTCTGTAAATACGCAAGTTAGATACCATGCAATAGCAAGAGAGAGAGAGAGAGAGAGAGAGAGAGGCATGAGTCAGGCAAGTGTACCACGCATTCTGCGCTGTCATAATTTCCATTCTTATTATATATCTCTATCAAGACGTATATAGAAACGATTTTGAGAATCGTGTTAACTTTTGTAGATGAGCATTGAGACATGATACGCAATATTTTTCATGTATCTTGTTTAGTGATGAAACAATATTTACAAATATTTGCCAAGTNAGACTGGAGGCTGGCAAGCATAAAAACCCCTTTTCGAGAGTAGTGGGGCTCAGTTCATTAGTACCGCGCAGAGAGGTCAGTCCGGGAATTATTACCACCAGAGACGTTAGTTCGAGAAAGCAGTAAGTCGAAGATCGCCAAGCAGAGAGTTAGGTCAGGGGTTCGGACCCCTGGCCATGTCAGTAGAACATCACCACAGTGAGACGGCAGCAACAGCGGGCCTTTGCCAAAGGCCGCCCATCGCTGGAGCTCACCCACCACAGCTGACATCATTTCAGCAAGAGTTAAGTATTCAGTATGCCGTCAAGAGAAGCCCCCCTCCATCACGAAGTCGTTAGCAGTCAATCCGAGTAACCAAAGTATCATATTACCACACCTTGCAAGTGTTAATGTTGTTTATTTGTGAATATATCCGAGACAATATATTCGTCCTTCAAAATGAAACAGTAAAAGGCTTCATTATTACAATACCCTCAACCTCCAAGCACATTATAGTCTGTGCCTGGGGGCATTAACAACGACACTATAAGCCACACTGTCTTCCACAGTGGCGGTATAGCATCAAGTTAAATTGGCTCCCAACTTTGGGGCGTACACAGCCTAGCGTCACTCTTTTACTATATTGAATATTAAAATCTCTCTCCACGATGCCACCATCACCGTGCATTGAAACATTTTTCTGGCCCTCACAGACAATTAGATATAAACAAAACAATAGTTTGCAGAAAGATAACATAATGTACAGAAACGAAATGGCATCAATTTGATATAAAACTTTATTTTCTAACTGTGTTAATCAATTGTAAGTTGAGGACAACTCTGTCGATGTTTTCAACACCTGTCTCAGTCTCCTGGCCTACCATTTGCAGTCTACGGACGTCTAACATGAGCAGATGAACTGCATAGCAGTGAGACATCATAAGTGTTTTCTTGTGGTATTTATCTTCATCTTTTCTTCCATAAAGCCTGAATGATCTTTGGTGAACACTAACAGACTGAGGGAGTTATATTTCATTTTTATTTACGCTTGAATGTATTTTAGAGAGCAGTGGTACGTTTATCGTGTGCCCAATTAACTCCAGTAGTTGTGATAGATCCCTAGGTAGTCTTCACTGAGAATTGATGAGATGACAATAAGACTAGACTGTATGTCTATCCTGGCACCATAGAAACTAGGCTGTGTCGCGATTAGAAGTCGTGGGGCACTATTTTGGAGAGTAATATGTACAGTATTTCTTTAGCATCTGATTGACTTTGTTTTGGTAAACGGCTTTGGGCTCCACTTATTTTTTCTAATTTATTTCTAAACGCCCAAGCTGTTTAAAGGAGAATTGAAACTTCCTAAGTAATCTGTACTAGATCTGCCGAAATAGGTGCAAACTGTCTAAAACTCAAACTTAACCCAATTAGATCTGGCCTCCTTAAACAAAAATCATTTAGTAGCTGTAATGGTGTAGTAGCTAGATCGATCACCTCTCACAAAATGCGAACGAGGTTATATTCCCGCGCAGCCACTATAAGATTTTCGCACGCGGGAATCGTGCCGGACGAAGTCGCTGGTCGGCGGGTTTTCTCGGCGGTCTCCTGTTTCCCCCGCCCTTGCATTGCAGCATTGCACGAATTCATAGTCTTTTCACCCTCATTTGCCTTCAGGACAAGTGTGCAAATCAATTTGGGTGTGGTGAGGGGAGGATGCCCGGTAATTCCCCCTCTCACAATATTTTTCCCAGGCTTATGTAAGAAATATTATTTTCTTGGCAATGATAGTTATTTCCCTACCTGAATAGTAATAATGAGTTGTGATTATATAAAGAGAAGAATCGTTTCCATGTACGAATTATAACAAGAATCTCGATGACTCTTTTAGATGGAAGGTACTAACTGAAAATCACACAAGTCCACAGACAACTAAGATACGACTATTTGCAGCTCAGACACAGATTTTAAAAATTATTTAAATGTGTATTTCGTAAAGAACGTTGTATTTTTTTAAGTCGAACACTGCACATAAATATTAATAAAGTAAAACTACATGAAATTTGAAAGCCAGTGGTTTACTTCCAGTATCCTATTTAAAGTGGTGTACCTTCTTCCGTAACAGGACAATTTTATATACGACAGTTGTCTGCTCCATTTGACAGATAAGTTACTAGGCTACGATGTTAGTATGTGTGTTTAGATTCTGTTACCGTTACACCGTTTCCATTGGCACATCCTTATCAGTGCTGTGTGATAGTTCATACTACCTAGACGTAGGACGTTCTGGGCGATGGTATTTTTACTTATGCTGAAAAAACCGAAATGGTGTATAGCGAATGTAGGAAGAATGCTGTTAGTTCTTGTACGGTGTACGCTGAACGATATACCATTAGACGTCAACCATCTCGACAATTATTTACGAAAATCTTTAGCCAAGTATGGGAAAGTAACACTTCGAGCAGAATAAGAGGGTGAAATTAATGCTCTAGGTGATGTTTCTGTAAATACTCAAGTTAGCTCCCATGCAATAGCAAGAGAGAGAGAGAGAGAGAGAGAGAGAGAGAGGCATGAGTCAGGCAAGTGTACTACGCATTCTGCGCTGTCATAATTTCCATTCTTATTATATATCTCTATCAAGACGTATATAGAAACGATTTTGAGAATCGTGTTAACTTTTGTAGATGAGTATTGAGACATGATACGCAATATTTTTCATGTATCTTGTTTAGTGATGAAACAATATTTACAAATATTTGCCAAGTCGACCTCAGAAACATACACTATTGGTCAGTAAACAATCCCAATTGACTTCGTGGTGTTGAATAGTGAAATTTCCTTTGATAGGCCCTTTTCATAAAAGAAACATTGCATTCCTAAAAGTATGTGAACCTTCTAACAGACTAACTTCCACAGATGTTAGAAGAGCTTCAACTGCAGACTAACAAGATCTTATGGTATCAGTATGATGGTTTCCCAGTGCATAGTGCAAGATGTACTACAGCTTTTCTTCGCCGATTGTTTCAAAATCGTTGGATTGGACGAAGGGGACTTGTAGGTTGGCCTGCCCATTTACCAGACCCGATCCCTTTAAATTTTTCTGTGGGGAATTTTAAAAGACACTGTCCACGAGAACATACCGACTACACCATAAGATACGAAACAGCGCATTACAGACGCTTGTTCTGAAATTTCTATTGAAATGCTACAACAGTTACAATAATCTTTACATGACGGACTGGAAGCTTTCCTTGTAGCTGGTGATCCTCATTTTGAACACAACCTGGGAAGGACAGTTTCCTCTTTCTTCTCCAGAATTCATAGAATTAGTTTATTTACTTTTGTGATTCTTAAGAGTGTGCTGATACATGGTAGAGTTAAATTACATAAATATGCAAGATGTAACATGTGCTTTCTTGGACATTCAGATGAAAACCGCACCCTCTAAAACAGAAAAATAAACATACGAACATCATACCCTAGTAACTAAGCAGTTAAAGAGAGCAGACAACTGTAAGTATTTAAAATTGTCAAATTGAGATACCACGTAAACCAATTGCACTAGAATACTGCACAAAACACCATTGATATTTTAAATTTCTCTAGTTTTATTTTTTGATGTGAATAGGCATTGCCTCATTTTTTAAAAATGTATTTTTGTTCACGAAATACACTTCCTAATCATTGTTATAATCTCTGTCTAGACTGCAATTATGAGCCCATGTCTAAACTTTATTTCTGTAGAGCTCTGACCAAGCTAAAAAGACTGGGAAAACTAGACTGGTGAAGAGTGCACGCACATCGAAGGACTGGTGTGGCAAATAATAACTGTGTGGCCTTTGGGAAGCCTAAATTTAAGAACAAGACCTGATGTCCACTATTCTATTATATATCGCTCAGAAAGTTGTCTCCCGTTATACTTTATTGATCAGGCACGGGAGGAGACGATCTGGTCACAAAACCGCTGCTTAGCAAAGCAGATAACATGTGAAATCAATACATGAAGAGCCCTTACCATTTTATAAATATATGCGGTGCACATTTTAGGTGATTCACCCGATATATTAAGGTGAATCAGTACCCGCCACTATGGATTTATGGAATTTTTGCCACAACCTGCATTACGCATTTCGCATTATATTTTACAGTTCAACAGATAATAGAGGATTGGTTTCTACGATTTATAAATTCAGTTTTAATTGTGTTCTGTAACTGGCATGATGTCTGTAATAGTCTGCAAAATTGCGTATCTTATTTTCTTCCTGTCAGTCACTAGTAAGAAATTAANCCCTTACCATTTTATAAATATATGCGGTGCACATTTTAGGTGATTCACCCGATATATTAAGGTGAATCAGTACCCGCCACTATGGATTTATGGAATTTTTGCCACAACCTGCATTACGCATTTCGCATTATATTTTACAGTTCAACAGATAATAGAGGATTGGTTTCTACGATTTATAAATTCAGTTTTAATTGTGTTCTGTAANTTTCTACGATTTATAAATTCAGTTTTAATTGTGTTCTGTTCCTGGCATGATGTCTGTAATAGTCTGCAAAATTGCGTATCTTATTTTCTTCCTGTCAGTCACTAGTAAGAAATTAATAAAAGTAAGGAAGCCATAAAATTTTAATAAAACTTCGGAAGCTATAATTTATACACTGACTTATGATAAATTCCGTCGAACCTTTTGAAACGGAACTTGTGAAAAGACAATCGATGAATGCAGAATGTTGGGTACTGGTACACCATAATGAAGAACGCAATTTTAGCGCTGAAAAATGCAAGGATTGGGGGGCGGGGGGGCATAACGTTTCATCCTCCCTTTGAGGGTTGGTGGGACGCCAACCGCATTGGTACCTATTCCCATCCTTCCTCTTTCCATCTCTAACCCTTCGTCACCCTCCCTCCAAACATGGGGGGGATATCGTTGGATGCAGGGGGTACGTTTTGTCGCTTCCACTTTTGTTTAGTGTGTCGTTTCCACCCCATTTCTAATAGAGACTTTCGATTTGGCACTGATGGCTATTTTAATGGGAAGTTTCACCCATGTTATGTGATTTTACAAATTTTATTTTTAAAGGGCGATTTATTCTTCCACTCCGCATATCTCAGAAATCGTTAAACTTACAACGTTCTAATTTGGCATGCTTCATAAGTCCATCAGTTTCCATAGTCTCACGGTGTACCATCGACCACACCATATGTGTACGATTTTAAGATGATTGTAATTTTAAATTGTTATTTTTTCTAAACGGTTTGAGCTATAGAGACAAGACTCGGTAGGGACGCTGAGGGGTCCGAAAGATTTGAGTCGTTAAGGCCTCGGCGATCTCCTGCCATTTGTTTCTAATTTAGGAGGGTGGAGAGACTATCCATAATTTTCTCTTTGCTCGCTAAAACATTTATTTTTTCTTAATGATGTTTTATTTTATGTGGAGTATCTTGGGGCTGACACCAAATATCGTCGCACCCAGCAAAAAAATTGATTACTTTGGACGGCGCGAAGAACTGCAGATTTAAAATTAGTATGAACCTAACTCACTTTACCAAGGTCAAAAAGGTGTTGATGGAATAGACTTACAGCACTAAGATTGTCTGTTCTCCTAATTTTTCATCTACTTATTTTGAATTGCACTTAATTTAATCTGCCTTGTTTTATTATTTTCCTTGATATTATATTATTTGAATTGTGATTTCGGTGTGAAGCCAGTATGATTTGTGTCGACACGTTAAAGGAAGATTTAAGACACAGCTGATATTGTTTGTAGCAAGGGTCTGTAAACATCTCACTTTGCCGAATGTTTTCATTTATTTGATTCAAAATCGCGATTGTCACATTATAACTGTAATTATTTACATAAATAATATTTATTTAAATATTTGCCATGCTTATTTATAATGAATTCAAACATTATTTAGGTTCAAAAATAAATATATAGATATTTTAAATTATTATTTATATTACCACTTGTCCATTTTCATAGTTTACCACCTCATGATATAGTTTATGTAAAGAAGTTTTGTGTATTAATAAAGCTCCAGTTTGTGTCTTACGCTGAAATCACATTCAAATATTTAAAATTCATGTGTTACGCTCGGCAACAATTGCAGGCAGCTCTTGCTACACATTTTTGACCGTCTTTGGTTTACGGCATGCCGGAGATGTCGTAGCAAACTTCTGAAACGGAATTTTTTTTCTTCAAAATTGAATTCGGAAGAAGCGCATAAGACACAAGAATAGACGAAGATATGCGCCAAACTAGGATAAAAGAAGAGAGCCTGTTCGGTCACCATATCGCGGACATAATTTAAGGCGTATCGTGAAGATATTTCGCACTATGAAGGTGCATGGGCTGTAGAAACACTTCCGGACCTGATGTCTTATACTGAAAAGCGGGAGAAAAGAATGGCAGAAGAGTTCCTCAGCAGAAGATCCCTGTTTTGACTAGGTGTCTACGAGGAGTGCTCGGCTATACAGCTTCTTTTAGTAAAACAGGCGTTAAATAATTTGGAAAATTTATGCGTATATGCAATTAGTGTTATTTTTTCCAGGAACGCCGCATTATACCTACGATAATCTGCAGGGATTGAGTTGCGCGACGTTCAGCTACATACGTTCAGTGTGACGTAAGCTTACCTGTCAGACACTACACTATTGCTGTTTGCAACTGAGCTCGCAAATTCTTAGATATATTGAAGCTGTGCGTTTTTTGCAATGAGGGAAACGTTTTTTGACAGTTTCATTAGATGAAAACCCATCAACGCCGATGACTTACACGAAATTGGGGGTAGGGGGGATGACGGCCACTGTAGCAGAAATCAATTTTTCAGTCATTAAACCACGAATTTAAAAGTGAGAGAAAAAATTACTTATTTGTCATACATAAAGCGATTACATTTTAAGGTCGCACATTGTTTCTGAATATGACCTTCAAATTAAAAAAATCCAAATTCTATGTACTGCATTGATTGCTATTACCCATAGTGTAGGGCAATTGCGATCACAATATGCCATGTAATCTAGTTTTAAAACTAGGATATAAAAACATTTTACAGCCATTTTGATAGCATCTGTGACTATACTAACACATCATTAATTAATAATGAACCTGACAACAGCATTTACATGGTACAGTAATAGAATATTAATGTTATTTGTTGGGAGTAGGTAATGCCTACAAATGGTACATTCAAAAACAGGAAGTTTTGAAATACGAATAGTTAACTGATTCTTCACAGTCCTTTTCTAATGTTACGAAAACATAGGTCACAAGTATAACCTTCAGGACTCTCCCACCCAGTGGAGAGAGAATGAGCCCAAATCCCAGAAAATGTGCACATATACCATATTTCATTTTCCATACAAAATTCACCATACAGTAAGCATTATGCCTCGTCGCACACAGAAAAGTCATCACTTACAGCTTTGTCATAAACATATTTTTCATCGACAGTGTAGCATTCTGATGATGTATCATTTGAAGAAAACTCCTGTTTCAAGTTCCATCTGGACCTTCTTCCTTGTGTTGTTCTTGACGTGGTGTTCACGTTTGTTTTCTTGCGTTGTGCTGATTCTATGTTTTCTTTTTTCTTTTTTTCTACTTTGTTCTGCATCTTCATTTCCAAATTCGTCTTCCGTGGCGTGGCAGTCAAAATCTCTGAATTTTGTTTTCTTCTTCCTTTGACATCAGTGTTGACTGATTTTGCTTTTGCAGGCAGAGGCGAAATGCTCTCGAAAGAGACTGTACGACTATTCTGTATATAAGTGCATGTACTCTGGCCATACAATCTGTTGTATGATTAGTTGTAGTGGACACAGTAGCTTTTTCAATGTTAGTCTCCACCTGTTGTGAGGAAGAAGCTTGAGGCACTGTGGTTGGTTTTCCAGTTTCTATCTCAATAGCAAAATCCTCATTTGTGTCTTTAAATCATTTGTGTCATCCCTGTGTCTTTAAATCCTGATACGCCCTCGGCAATTGTCGCCACATGTGAATAAGCATGATTAAACAGAGCTGAGAAGTCGTCAGCCCTAATGATTCTCTGTGCGTTCACCTTCATGAAAATATCACATTCCCAATGGTACGCTTTCTTCAGTGGTCCGTTTAATATGTGACGTCTAGTGGTTGTAAGCTGAGGGAGGAATGGGGTGGAATTGAATCCATGATATTTCCATAGAGTTTGGAAAAGTAATATGCCTCAAGCGTCACATGCTGTAATGGTTGTCAAGGATTAAAAGAACAGGTTGCTCTGGAGATGATATCACATGGTCTTGAATGTGTCGAGACCAGTCCATGAATATTGTTTCGTATAAACAACCGTTATTAGAGCATGTTTACGTTGCTCCAGGTGGTCTGTCTTTTTCGAGAGTAGTGCTCATTCTCTTTAGAGGGAACACAAACAACGGCGGGCCAAAACTGCCAGAAGCACTCACAGGGTATATGACGGTAATATTTCCCCCTCAATTCCAGTTTTAACAAGATCTTGTAACGTCGTAAACGATGGGATACCTTTTCCTCTTGGAAACACTTCAATTCTTCTCTCCATTTTGAATAAATATTAGTTTTTCTCCATATAATTCTGAGTCCATTTTGCCTTCGGAATTTTACTATCATAGGTATAAAGCATATGAAAAAATATTTAAAATAAATATAATGGGGCAATCGCGATCACTTGCGGGAAATGGCCTTCACCCAGATCTGCATTACCCCAACATACCCGCAATAATATTGGTCGCTTCAGAAAACCTTATATTAATTTTGTTTAAAACATTGTGGAGTTAAAATACAGTATATATTTAAAGAAATTCATAGATAACAGTATGTGGTGATATTATGTTAAAAATAAGTACTCGCATTTCAAATACCAAACGCAAGATATACCAAGAAAACCGTTCATAACATGACATTTTACATTATAAATGGAAATCAAAGCGACACTGGCGAAGGAGGAGGACATAGTTCCAGTACGATTGTAGAGATGGCATCACACGTCGTTGCGCTTCCATCCTCGATGGCACCAATCGCCGTTCCCCACTGATCTTCAATGCCTCCCATTACACTACTTTTCGAAGCCACGGTTACAATTTGAATTACATTCGGAAGAATAAAACCTATATTGTCTTCAAAAATGTAGTTACTATCTTCACTTTCTGGGTATTTCGAACTTTGTTGTCGTAAAAGAATTTCTAAATCTAATTTTTTTTAATATTCTTTAAATGGTTTTGTTTTATTTACATAAATTTTCCTGATTAAGTTTTTTTTGTTACCTTCCGCTGTGAGTAAACCATCTAGGCCACATATAGCACTATAATATCCCCTAGATAATTTTCCTTCCAAAATAAGATTCAAATATATATTGGCAGATTTCCATGTAAAATTATCGATAAGTAATGTCACAGAAATTTCGNTTCCAAAATAAGATTCAAATATATATTGGCAGATTTCCATGTAAAATTATCGATAAGTAATGTCACAGAAATTTCGATAAATGCTATTAAAACTATATGAAGGTTAAAAGAGTGTAATTTTTTTCTTTGCAACACTAAACATTACTACACCTATATAAAGAAAACCTAAGTAAAAAATGTATCCGGAATGATTGCAACTACAGATACAAGAACTTGCGTAGGGAGCATTAGTTACACATTTAACGAAAATCCTCGTACCTACACTCTTACGGAACAAGGAAACTCCACCAAATCTTTTGGCCACAGCACGGCTGATAATAATCTACCCTTAGTTCTGCTCGGAAAGTTATGTTACCCAGCGGCTCCATCTGATGTTACGCCTAACCCAGTCCTACCTTCTGCATGGGCGCACTTAACTTTTCTGCTGCTTTTTTTTTTAAACGAAGAAAGCCTTAAAGCAAGTAAAAAATTTGGAATTCAAACACAGAAAATAAATGATGAGATTGACTTCGTAGTAATTTTGACTTACTTGACCAAAATCAAGACCATACAAAAGGAAGCTCTGTAGTATTCAGCCAAGTTTACGATGTCAATAAAAGTATCAATGAATATCTTATAGTTAATTTTTAAAATTTATTGTTTTGATTGTATGTAGTGTAAGAATATTTTTCGCAAATTAAAAATTTTTTATTTACAATCTACATAATTTCATATTATTAACTGATTCTTTCATTTGAATCATAATCAGTTTGAACCCCTGGCCCTTCCAGTAACTATTTTTGATAAAGTGCCCCTCCTTCCCCCTTTAAATGATTGTACGGGTAGTTTACATAATTAATCAACAAATTTATTCTTTAAACTGCCCAAACTGTCGCTAAAGAAAATGAGTTTCATGGACGGTAACTTTCATAAAATAACACCCCAAACACTAATGGTAGTTTCAAGGAAAACTTAAAGTAAAGGTGTAAAATGTTTAAGCAGAAAATTAGCTGAAATAACTTTTGTTAACTTCGAAAACAGATAAACAGCTCAGTATTTTAAACATTATTTCTAGTTACACGTAAACAATAATATTTAAAAAAAATAACAAAAAAAATAAATAAATAAATAAA
>NQII01009490.1:0-10305 GCA_002778355.1 Clitarchus hookeri | reverse complement strand
ATAAATATATATATATATATATATATATATATATATATATATATAGCAATAAAACCAAAATAAATAAAAAGTGTTCAATGACTTTTTGTTATTTGTAACTGTATTTGAATAAGGTAATGTTATTTAATTTGGAAGACGTTGTTTAGCTAATTGCTCCGAGTACTCTATAAATTATATTTACAGATGCCTTTGTTGGGCTTCTCGGAGTGTGAGGTGGGTAGGTTGTAGGTTCTTAAAGATAAGGTAAAGAAATAAATTTTTTTAAATGTTACATCCAAAAAAGTAATATTTGATTGTTGCTATGGTTTTAATTATAGAATGTTTTACCAATAATCTACTGTTAAACCCTTACGGATTTGATAAAGTTATAATGTTTGCCAACTCAACGAGAACCAAAATAAAACATTTTAACCATATTTTCTTTGCAGTTAAACACATAAAACTACTGAAACATTTTAAGCTATTGATGATTTGATAAGCCATCCTCAGAAATAAAATTAATATATTATTAGCTATATTACTTTTTTTTTAAATATGAATCACACTCCTTGCACTGCATGAGTGTAATCTAATATATAAAATTCTCCCGTCACAGTGTTAGTCACTGAACTCCTCCGAAACGGCTGGACCGATTTTTATGAAATTTTTTATGTATACTCGGTAGGTCTGAGAATAGATTTATATCTATTTTTTACACCCCTAAGTAATAAGGGTGGCCACCCCCAAACAATTTTTTTTTATTGTTTGAACAAAATTTTTATTTTTTATTTTTTTATGATGTGGCATCAATAAATACATACCCTCCTAAATTTTCACCCTTCTACCACCAACCCTTATTTTTTTATAGCGATATTAGTAATTTAATAAATTTTACCCTAGGTTTTTTATCTAGGTTACAATTTATTCCCACCAGGTGTCTCCCAGTGACACAGCAAAACAACGTTTGCCGGGTCAGCTAGTCTTACTATAAATGTTTGTATGGAATCAGTTAAATTACTTTGCACATTTGATAGATCATCCCAGAAAACATAAAGGTCATCCATTTTCTGCAATACCATTTGGTTTTGGAATGATATCAAATGTGTTCCGTTGAATTTCGCAAATACTGTTTTGTTAAAAGAAATTATGTGCTAGTTCCTCAAAAATAATAGATATACATCCTATTTCAGGTTATGCATAGTCGCATGTGTAAGACATTTTTGACTGTTACATTTATCTTATTAAATATTGCCACTATATTGAGATAGGTTTATAAAGTTTTTATGGTTACATATAAATATCATGTTGCAAGTATTATTTGGGTCGCCGTTTCAAAAACAAAGACCTTGCATATGAAATTTCTGAATACATTTCGTGATCCATTAGCACTTCAAATAAAACCTTTTGGTATAAATCAGTGAATAGTTCAAAGAAATTAAGTTAAAATTTAAATTTTCAAGTGGAAACGTTTTAAAAATGAACCATGAAGGAATCTATTAATGTGTGATTTCAACCATCATTTTTTCCAAGTAATAAGCTATTTGACAGTTACCATTTCACATATTTCATACTATTTAGAAATAATAATAAGAAGAATTTAATGTAGATGTATACACATACATAATATTATTTTTAATTATAACCTTTCATTAATATAAGCTTGTGTTAGTTTCTGTTTGCGTTAATTTTAAACATTTGTATTATTATTATTATTAACTACTTTTACCACTGAGCGAGTTTAGAAATTCTGCTTTTGTCAGTAACGTTTGCAGCCACGAGCGGCAACACTACAATTGCAGAGAAAATGGCGAAGGTGATAGGGTTTTCTCTCGAACAAAGTACAGTAAGTAGATTTTGAATTGTTTTTGGAAATATGAGAACATGATTACTGTGCAGAAATGGCGAAGAGCATAATTCGATACTGCGGCAGCTTTGCGTGTAACAGTGACACGATTACGTGACGAGTTTGAGAGGGACGGAACTGTGTGTGATGTGAAGATAGACCGGTAAGGCAGGAAGAGAGTGACAACGAACTCAAGAATTGTGGGGACTGTGCTGCAAATATTCACACATTCTCCCGTGAAGTAGAAGTCCGTGCGGCTGCTGCGATTTAATAAAGTTTCAGTAAATCAAGCGTTGGTCACATTTTAAGGCATGTAAAGTGGAGAACGTACAATCACACGTTACTTTCAAGCTATAATTAAGACGAGCCAGTTAGAGGTGTCGAATATTGTTAGTGGGTTGTAACCACGTACAACGACAATGAAAAATGTACTGGCATAATTATTTGGCCCTATAAGGCAACATTTAAATTGAATGGAACGCTGAACCGCCACACCGGTTGGCAATGGACCGATGCAAATACACACATTTTGGAGAACAAACGGTTAATCTTCCTGGCTTAAGAGTGTGGTGCGGTATGTTTGTCAGGGGATGTGCGTGGCCGTTCTTCTTTAACGGAACGGGGAAAGGTGAAAGTTACATTAGTTTAATAAAACTTGTGACCCTCTTATCCTCTAGACCTTGCCGGAATTACTATACATACATACTTTTTATAATAAAAATAAAATCATCTTTTTTTTTTGATTGCCTTAAAAATCCATATTCATTTTATACTTACTGTCTTCACTGCCAAGGGAACGTTTATTAAAAGTTTTTGAAGTAAATAAAATTTTGTTCTCAAAATTTAATTCTTAAAAAATTGGCTCTATTATATTAATTGTATATTATATAAATTAAATAAAATCACTTCTCAATAACAAAATTAAAATCCTTTTAGTAAATTATTCAATTCTGTAAAGAAGAGGAAAAAAAGTAAAACCATTTAACCTTAAAACTCAAAAATTAAAAATTTTAAAATTTTAAACTTTTAAATGGGTGGGTAAACCAGTTTCCACGGGGAGCCAACGGGGAGGCTGTCACACAGACCCTATGCTCCTTCCCAAGGTGAAAGTTACAGCAGTTTGTTGAAGGAAAACATTCTGCCAGCCATTCACCTACTCTACCTAGATGACGATTGGTTTTTCCAGCAGGACGGTGCATCGCCATATTACCATCAACACCTACGGTCGCTCCTGGATGAAACTCTCGTTAGGAGGTGCATAGGCTGACTAGGATGTGTTAACTATCCAACCATATTACCAGATATAACGCCATTGGATTTTTATAAGTGATGAACTGTGAAGGATGCTGTATAAATCACAAAGCCACGTACACTATATGCCACGAGAGATGCGAATGTGACCGGCTTTGAATTCACTCCTATGGAAATCGTTGCTACAATTTTTTGATCTGTTATACAGATTTTCAGACAATGACTTACTGCTGATGGCAAACATTTTGTACATTTTCAATTTTTAATTATATTTGTACGCACCTAACATGTCCTTAAGGCGTTGAATACATGTAGTCCCATTAGAGAGTAATTAAATAGTTTCACTGTTAAACCGGTTCAAAGAGTGTGAACATTAATTTGGGACATCGGGTATTGTCCTTTAAATAAAACGTATTTTTGAAATATTAGTTTTGATTTTTGTATATATTTAAAATTTCTAGTGCGCATGACGTACTTCNACGTATTTTTGAAATATTAGTTTTGATTTTTGTATATATTTAAAATTTCTAGTGCGCATGACGTACTTCTCCCAAAAGGTACAAAAGAAAAATGAAAAACTAATATGTTACACATTATTGAAGTACATTTCGTTATTTAAATATTGATTTTAAAAATACACAATAAAATTAACCAAACAACGTTTCACTAATATAAAAAAAATATAAGAAAATTAATGCTGTAATATTTTTTTATTTATGTAATGATAAATTAAATTTAACAAATAAACCACGAACTATTGTAACAGTAGAAACTTCAATGATTGATTCGACTACAAAAATGTGTAATAATTATAAAATGGAATGTTATTTTGCTTTTGGTAACAATGGACTAAAATAACATACAAACGGTTGAAGGTTTAAAAAAAAAATTAAGATATGCTCATAATAATAATTTTCGTAGATTTTAATGTTTAAAACAAAGAATTTATAGATATCAAAGAAGTTACAAATATGTACAGACACATAAAAATGTCATAGATTAGGTCATTATCTTTTATCCTAATCAGCCAAACAATCTACCTACATTTTATATTATTATTAGTGGGCAATGGTNCTTTTATCCTAATCAGCCAAACAATCTACCTACATTTTATATTATTATTAGTGGGCAATGGTATACCTGTAGACCTTGTCTCATAAGGGACACTCCGTGGTTATTTATAGCGTTATTCTTTAGCTTAGCGTCTTGTTGATATAAAATACAGACTGAAAAAATGATGCTATGTATGGTTTTGGTAAACACGTAATGAGAGATAGCTCTTGAAGGAACTGTAATCTTTAAATTATCGTACAATTCTTAAAATTTATAATTTATTTGAAACTGTTTTACGCTCATCTATTTTGAATGGTTTTACGCCAGCGTGTCTGACTCGTTTATTGGAGATTGTGGGCTTTATCTCGGCCGAGTGTACTACATTACGGATATTCTGTTTCATTTCAGAAAATGCCAACGTGGTTCCTCTATAAAATACTTTGAAATATCTGAACCGTTCGAGTGAAAACCTGTTTAGACTGAGAGCACAAAGAAAGTTGTTTATCCGTTAGAATTGTTTGAACTGAACAATGATCACTGCGTATTGTTTTTCTACGCTTCAAGTCAAGGTATTTCCTGAAACAATTTGTGTATTTTATTCTCTTAAAATGTATATATTATTCCAACTTTATATATATTCACATAGCAAGTTTTATTCAATTATTGGGATAACTGGTGAAATTTATTTTAAATTATTTTATGAACCCACGCCATACTGGAAAGGATAAAGTTCACCTTAGTTATATGGCGGGAAGCAAATGGGGATTATACGAAATGTAAGGGTTTCCCAGGATCTTTTATTTGCCTTTACGCGGAAAAATATATGAGACTTTGTTATAACGTACTTATGTAAAGCTAAATTACTAACTTAATTTGTTGTTTCAGTTATACATTTATATTTTATAAGGGCGCGATTGATTTTTAAATTAGAACACGACATGAAAATTAATTATTTAGTATACTATTTTTAAAATGTCTACAAATATTTCATTGTTAGTATGTTACGGTGACGTGAATAATTAATACAACTGACTATATATCCACGTTACCAGGGCGACAAAGATAGATTGAAACTTACATTGTTTACTTCAGGCAAACAGAATACCGCCTTACTGGGGATTAAGCTCCTGTACAGAAGAACAAACACTGTTGTTGACGACGGGAATGTTTAAGCACCCCTTTACAAAGCATTTTTGTTCGTGGATGTGTTATACAGAGGATGGATCAGAGATAGACTAGGTTGATTAAGAACATAATGTCTTGAAATACTGCTTGACAGCTAACACTTTACTACAGGATGACATTGAAGACACGTTTCAGAAACAGTTATTTCAAAACGTACATTAAAGAAATTTACATTATAATATAGTTTTGTCTGTAGTTATAGCAGGAAAATTATTATTTATATAAATTTTTTATTCATGCTCTCTCAAAAAACTAAGCATTACACATACAGTTTAATTAAAAAAATTCCTTGGAAGTATAAATTAGACTACTGTAAAAATCTTGTTATAGTTCTTTAAAATTTTACATTTTATTTATTTGTTTTTTTTTCATATTTATCTTTCGGTGACATCTAAAGGTTCTCCAATTGCCAAATACAACTTATTATTTCGTTAGGTTCTTTAGATTGGCTTAATAGCAAAATCGAATTTGAAATGGTTTGCCAGACCTCATTGTGGATTAAAAATATTATATTATATTTTATCGCCTTAAAAATCACCTGAATTATCATCTGAATTATGTGATGCATAAACAAAATAAATTCTTTGAATTCACATGATAACAGAACCGCTAACTGCACGTGGATATGCACAATAAAGTGCACTTAGAAGGCTTGCCCACTAATATCCTGTTGATCATGATCTTAGTTATATTCAGGACCACCACCAGTAATATAACCATATATATTTCTCCATATTATTATACAAATTGGCCTAAAATCATATTCTGAATGTTTGTGTAGTCTACTGCTTCGTCATGAACAAAAATTTATCTATAAGCAACATTTTACCTGAAATGTGGCTGTGAACTGCTCAATATTATTGATGTACTTGCAAGAAACGATAAATACTAGCACTCCTGCCAGCTGAAAAAATTTCCATTTATCGTAATAGAAAAATGACGGCACGAAGAAAAACAAAAAGTGGGCAGGAAAATTTCACACGCAAGATTATTTAAGATGATCTTTTGTATGTGCATAACTAGTATGTTAAGTGTTGTGTAATATAAATATAGCAAGTAAATAATACTAAATATTAACGAGAAGGATTGAGTAATACCAACGTGGTAAGGTAATTTTTGAATAAATAAGTACATGTAAAAAAAATTTCTGGCAATGAGTTAGGTATCTTCATTATTTTTCGTATGTGGTATATGACGTTTCGCTGGAAGCGAGGCGTACCACAGAAAGTTTATTTATAAAATCACATTACTAAGACAGAAATATATCGCTACACATGTCTGTATTCAATGGTATAAAGAATATACCTCAAAACGTATTCTGTTTTGACACATGACAAATTGCCATACGATTAGTACCTTATCTTTTATTTTTTCCTTCTGTGTAGAAAATTTCCAATATCTGATCTACACATTTACTTCGTAAAGTAAATTTGTTCTAAAAATTTGGCACTGAAAATTATTAAATAATCGGTACATAAGTGCATCGTATATTGACAGATAAGCAGTTCAAAAAGGGATGATTTCTTGAATTTTAACTCCTATTGTTTTGAAAGTAGGGACTAATTTATCTCTTTGACAAAATCGTCCGATACATTAAAAAAACCAAGTTCATTACCACAGCTGTTGATTATTTTTTCAGGAGTCAGGAAGGAAAAACTTGAACAATTTATATGTTTAAAGGAATATATATCTGGTTCTTATACATGAACATTAAATGTAGGTAGATAAATGACCTGTTGCCGTAAATCACAGTATTCTACATAATTATTTTCTATAACACGTAAAAAAATTTAGTGCAGCCCATTTGGTATTAACTTTATGTCTAATAAACGCATGAATCGCTTAAAAATGTAAATTTCTAAATACTTATTGTAATATTTTTTGGTTGTGTCCAATAAAAATTACGGTTTTCATTTAGTGTTTGTGTAAGGTAATGTTATCAGAGATTAACTTTTAGCACCACGATCCGAACAAGAAAACATATCCGTAATTTGATATGTTTTGATGCAAACGATTCTTATAGGTTGGCAGCGAATTATAAAAGTTTTGGTGTGAAACGCTTATATCAAAATCGTGTTGTTTTAATAAGTTTCCATGGGAATTGCGCTCTTCTTCCCACATTTTGAGCACAAAAGCCGAATAAAAAATTAACAAAGTTATGCTTCTGTTCATTTAAAAGCGTCACCTCCCTAAGCGAAGGTACAGATCGACCTGTTCGTATCACAACGAATATTAAATGTGGCAGCAGGGGACTCGATATCCATAAGAATAAAAGTTCTAACCATTGCGTACAAAAGTGTTCGATAAGAACGTAAATCACGTTGAGTACGGCTCTTCAATTTTAACTAACGCCTTTTTTATTTTATTTTACCGAGAATTTTGGGAAAAGTGTTCCGTTCTCTTTTACTGCCGTGTCTACTATACTTCATCACTTTGCCTGGCCTCTTTTCTCCCCCGCTATATTCTCAATTCTTTTTCCTTTTCCTCCCGACTCGACTTCCTGCTCGAATTTCTCCGCCTACGTCACCTCGGAGGTTTCAGAGCCCGCGGCGAAATGCCGCGCCGTATTTCTACCTGCAGCGCGCGGCGTAATTCATTTGACCGTCAGAACACTGCTCTTAACGACCGGGGAAAATAACCTCGCGCCACCCTACGTTTCTTTGGCCTTCAAAAAAACTTCGCGTCTGTACAACTAGGAAATATAAATCCCCTTAGAACTTAACAGGCCCTGATACCCCCTTCCCCAAGGTTACATTTATTTTTTTCTCCCGCACTGTTTTATTTTTGTGGAAGAAATATTCTGAAAGCGAGCTGATATTCCTTTCTCAGTTCGCATTATTTGGTACCTAGTTAAAACGAATACGTGAGGTGTTCATGAAACTATGAAATAAATAACGAAATCAATTCAGTAAATAACTCTACGCCTTTTTTTTTTAGTTTATTTTACTATTACAGCAAAGAGTGTACTAAAAATATTTTTACTAGGTATCGGAACTTTTAAATCTACACGAGAAATGTGGTGCAAAATTAAGGCTTCAAATATCTGAGGTTAGCGAGGCGTCTAGTATATACTTGTGGAGAGTCGATTAATTCATGAATTGCTGCGTTTTCCACCTTCGTTTATATCATAAATTAAAATGGCCAACCAAAACCTTCGAGGTATGCTGGTATTTGCTTGCCATTGGCCTACTTTAGTCCAGGTTCGCGCTATTTTACTGTAGGCTCATCAAACAAACGATAGTAGTAGCGAATTCATTCGGTCGTAGGTTCTACTTCACAGGCGTCTATGAACCCTAGCCACCATTGTTCCTTTATTGGCTGCTTCCGCAGAGGAAAAACATTTGTATCGAGTTATTTATGACTCGTCCAGACTGCCGCTATTAGCTAATTACTGGTTCACTGCCACGTAAGATTTNATTTGTATCGAGTTATTTATGACTCGTCCAGACTGCCGCTATTAGCTAATTACTGGTTCACTGCCACGTAAGATTTTTCTTAAGAATTGTGATCCAGAAGAAAGATCAAGGATAGGTGTCTCAATTTTATGCTGCCACAGAAGAAATTCGCGAATTTATCTAGTTTATAGAAACGGACGTGTCTAACAGNAGGTGTCTCAATTTTATGCTGCCACAGAAGAAATTCGCGAATTTATCTAGTTTATAGAAACGGACGTGTCTAACAGGGAGGCGGTAGCTTTTACACTTTTTTAATCAACAGCGTGGTCTTGTGTTCCTATGAAAGTGAAGTGAGGTGAGTATGAAACAGCGCCTAAATGAAGGGGCAAGGGTAACTGGAGATCCCCGAGAAAACCTGCCAACCAGCGGCATCGTTCGGCACTATTACCACATGCGAAAATCCGGGTGACCCCGTCAGGAATCGAACCATGTTCACTTTGATGGGAGGTCAATAGTCTGACGACTAAACCACCGCGGCCCCTGCTGGCCGAAGAGTTGAACAGGGCGTGTTAGAACCACTGTGCTCCAATTATAAAAGGAACACTAGAGAATACATGCTTAATGTCTAGCCTACTACTGAAAGAATTTGAGAATTCCACGGACCTCTAGAAATAAACCAAAGAAATTTGTGAGCTATTCAATATTGTCACTTCATGGTTACTTAAAAAATTTCTGAAGTCTTGCTTAAGTTCAAATTTTAATCTATCATTCCACCTTAAGCAAACAAAGCTTAGCCATGTCTAAAAATTTACACCAAAAGGGGGCGTGGTGGTGTAGTGGTTAGACCACCCGCCTCCCACCAAGGCAAACCGGGTTCGATTCTCGGCGAGGTCAGATCCTTGCATGGGGGAATCGTGCTGGACGATGCCGCTGGTCCGGCGGGCCTTCTCGGAGATCTGCCGCTTCCCCCGCTCCTGCATTCCGGCGCCAATCCGTACTCACCTCGCTTCATGCTTATGAGCTCTCAAGATCCCGATGTTATGAGCCGCCCAAGTCTCTTCACTTACTCATCACACCAAAGGGACAACGCATCGCATTTTTGCGCACTCACTTTAATAATATTTTGCATGAGTGCTATTTCTTACTACGTAATACCAACTCACCCATTTTACCCGGTTTTATTAATATTTATTATAAATTAAATTTTATAAATAATAAATAAAGTTCAAATTGAACCAAAAACAAGATACTTTTATGCTACCAGGAGTACAAAAATCTTGTGATACGTGACATATTCGGAAACAACTAACCATGTAATAGATGGAGTGATTTTACAAAGATTTAATTCAAAATGTGGCTAGATGCACTCATTTAGAGTGTTGATAGACAAGAAAACTGTAAGTATGAAGCAGTGTAAATAACATTCAGGACGTTTATCGCTTCAAACACTTCACATCAATCGGTTTTGTAAATACGGAAAAAAATCACCGAATTTAACTCTGCGAGTGCTGTAAAATATAGAATTGAAAAGTACCCTCTCAAATGTTTTGTGCTGACAGCAAAATTATATTTAATTCTCCCTACTAAACACACGTTTGT
>NQII01009489.1:24321-44334 GCA_002778355.1 Clitarchus hookeri | reverse complement strand
CCCCCCCCCCTTCCACCTAGGATAAATGAAGCAAATGACCTCCATCGAACATCTAACAGCCCAACAGATTCCCAACTTGACTGAAACTACAACTTCAGAAAAAACAAACCTATGGCAAATACACAAAAACTAACACTATCAAAACATATAAAATACAGAAAACCAATTACATTTCTTCACATAAATTAATTATTCCCATAAAATCAATATTAACTGCACTATTGCAAATAGTTTTGTAAGAGTAGCCACCTAGATGGGGTACAGCAGCATCAATAGCATCTACCGACAACCATTTGAGATAATGGCTTCCAACAACACTAAGCCACTGGAAAAAATTTTATTGGGGTTGTTAGTAACATGTTCTCACGTTGGATGGAAGTAAGTATTGAGTGTGTGGAGGAAAATTATTGTCAGTTGTCTGGAAAATTAGATTTTTCCACACTGGAGTTACCCAGTATCTTACTTACTGACAATGGGATACAGTTAACTGGCCACAAGTGGTGCAACCTGTATTTAAAGTGAGGAGTAGAGCACCACACTACACCAACATACCGTCCACGTGCAAACTCAAGAGTACAGAAATAAAGAGCAGAAGGTGGAACTGTGACTTTACATCGAGGATAACCACATGTAATAAGCCACCGGTGACCCTCTTTGCATGCTCTGCCCCTGGGTCGGTGATAACGTGGGCAAATAACGCATTGCCTTGCTCCAAAGCCGATAGCTACTGCTACTAGGCAAACTCGCCTACCCAGAGGTAGATGGGGCTAGCAGCAAGGAATTTAGTTCTGACTGACTCCAGTGGCAGAAGTGGGAATTATAAGCGATATGTGTACACTAACAACACTGTGTAAAAGTGGGTACCCAGTATTTTGCCTCTGCATCCTTACTTGTGCCGAGGTCAGAAAGTTTATACAACTGGAGCACCCAACAGTGGTTGGCCATGTTCCCCTTTTATACATTGTGTTGGTACATTATCAAAGGTACACTTGTGTTCTCAGCATCCGCATGCTATCAGGACTGGCTCATGAAGGCATCACCAGCACTTCTGCATCGAGTGTCGAACAACTAATGACAAGTAAAGTCTGTTATTTGTTGTTCATGGTAAACTGAGCACTTTTGAAAGCCCTGCTTAAGATCTACTTGTATGCACATTGTGTATTCTTCCACCATATGTAAAATTGACATGGGCCTGGGATCACATTATCATGCATCTGTCAAGTGAAACCATGAAATTATGTAATAGAAAAGGAAATATTTTGCACATTTCGTAAATATTATATGCATAAAAAAAACATTGCAGAAGAAATCATTTCAGTATTGACAAATGTTTACCTAAAACTTCTGATTCAACTCTAAGACATGGAACTATGTACTTTCCCTCCATTGTTACCAACTTTGCTGGGCACATTGTAATGACGCAGTATTATAAATTTTCGGGATACGCGGTTCATTTTGTTTCGTTTAACGGGGTTTCGTAATATTTTATCAACATTTGAAATTAAAGCCGTGGTAGTTCGTTTATCGTTATCGGACATACGTTTTGCCGTTTAACGTTTATCAGGCATCCGGTTGCTGTTTTCAAAATCTTAGTTTTTAGCAAGCGTCAGCATTATATTAGAAACTTTCAGACTGCGTCGACAAGTTTTGTACGAGCAGTTCGCTTATCTTTATCTTGATGGCGCAGTTAAGCGGGCTACGCAGTGTGGAGAGCAGTGTGGAGAGCATGCGTGGCAGCCCACGCCAGGCCCTTATCTGAGGAAAGAGGGGTGATATGCAGTGACAAATAAACGGTGTGCCTGTCGCTATCCAGCAGTCATCATCCAGTGCTCGCCTAGGCCGCATCGGGCGTGGCGCATAACCTCCACACCGGCAAACTTGAACTTGAACTTGCTTCCCCTACTTTTCCAAGTTTTATAGTCTTGTAGCAATCGTGTAAAATGGCATCGGTCAGAAATGTGGTTATTTTGAGTTCACTATTACTTCAAAAACTACACAAATATCTATTTCCATTTAAAGAGCATCATTCCAATTCCTGTATGTTTTAAAGGGTAGTGAAAACAAACATAATTTTTAAAGGGATGTCAGTTAATACCTCGTGCCTTCATAAACACAAACATTAGAATAATGTATAAAGGGCAGCAGTCAAGGAATAATACTCCTCTAAACTGTACAGTAGGTAACGACACTAACTGATGAAGCAATTTAAAAGGTTTTGTTCCTGCTCCAAGATGGTACTAGGGGATTTGGGAGCTCAGGAAGGGCAATATATGGTTTGATGTGGATGAGGCTCAAGATTCCCTTAAGCTCTGTGTTACCAACATGCTGCACAAGTGAGGAATTAAATGTTAAAATCTCCTCGATGCAGCAAAGCATAGAACTGACTGGGCTGCTTGTTCATAGGTGCAAGAGCAGAAATTTTTTTTTTACTGTGGTTTAGCATAAAAAATGGATGGGAAAGGGAAGACCATGTGCTTTCTTTCACCTTAAAGTTTGTGCAGTATAGCTTCCTACCAAAAATGTAGTGCAAAATGTATTTTATTTATAAAATTTACTGCTAATATATTTTGTATAAAAAATGTACAGACAGACACAAGCACCTTATATGTGTCTACCATGAGGGTGAAGGCAGGAATAGTCCAGATAACGTGTGTTCATTTCTAAATGAGTTAATAGATGATGTACCACAGGCTTCAACTTTTTTCATAATAAGAATCACATTCTATATTAGATTTCTATCTAACTGATTGTGGAAGATTAAAAAAATTAAACACCTATTTCTTGTGAGAGGGCATAGTTTCTTGCCCTGCAACAGGGATTTTGGCATTATAAGAAGAAAAATTAAGAAACGGGACAGATTGTTTACTACGCACAGTGTCGTAAATGCTATTCTTCAAAGTTAGAGACCAGTTAAATTTATCATTTTTATTGGCAAATCTAATTATTTGCTATGCCCCTTTCAGTCGTGGCACTTTGCTCATGCCCTGGTATCAATGCTGTTGCCTATTAATTATGTCTTTTGTCTAGGTGGTTTATGTCTCAGCTAGCTCACGGAGCCAATAAATAGATGATAAGTTAATTGTCATGTATTGAATAGTAGTAACAACTCCACGCGACACGACTGGGAACAATTTTCTTACTGGAAAAATTTATAAATTATTATAGACGCGGTCTATCAACACCACTCACTTCTCGGTGATGTACCGAGCCGCTGTACATATTTAATTGATTCTACACCAGCCGGGATCGCAGCACCTCCCTTGCTTCTCGGAGAGGCCTGAACCTCAAGTTTGCCATGTGTCTCACAAAAATCCTCTCTCTCCAGCCGACGAAAAACTTGTGCTGGGGAATACTGCCTCTCCCTCTCCAGGATGGGACGATGCTCCCCTGCAAGTGTTCCTTAACTTGTTCGTCTTGGGCCTACCAATACTCAGTACACATTTATTGTAGTTCACTTTCATTTTCACCAATAATGTTCTCATTTACATCAATATACTGATGAGAAAGAGAGAAAAAGAGCAAAATTGAGGAAGAGAGAGAGAGAGGAAGAGGGAGAGAGAGAAAGAGAGAGAGAGACACACACGTGCGTGTTGATATGTTTATATATATGTATGAGAGACACACCGGATGAATCATCTAAAACTTGCACCGCAAATATTTCTGAAATGGAAGGTGTTACTGATGTGCTGGTTTCACAGAATTGAAGTTTAGACAAGGGCTCATAATTGCAGCACAGACACAACTTTAATACTTATTAGAATGTGTATTTCTTGAAAACAATTAATTTTTTTTCAAATGGAACAATGCCTATTAAAATCAAGAAAATAAAACTAGAGGAAATGAGAAAGTTAGTGGTACTTCCTGCAGGATTCTAGTACAAGTAGTTTAGATGCTATTGCATTATGATGATGCAGAATGCATAGTACACTTGCGTGACTCATGCCACCCCCTCATGCAATTGCATGGGAGCTAACTTGTGGATTTACAGCAACAGCAGCTAGAACATTAAGTTCACCCTCTTCTCTGGTCACTCGTCACTCGTTTGCTTCTGTTACATTTTTGAGGTGTTACACTTTAATTGGTTAAAGAGATTTGTAAATAATTGTTGAGATGGTTTATGTCTATTGGGATATCATTCAGCGTACACAATACAAGAACGAACAGCATTCTTCCTACATTCGCCATACAACATGAGCATGTCGGCTTTTTCAGCATTAGTAAATACCATCTTCCAACATGCCCTACATCTAGGTAGTATGAATTATTTCAAAGCACTCACAAGGAAGTTTCAATGCCATCAGTGTAAATTAAACAGAATCTAAACACACACATGAACATTGTAGCGTAGTAATTAAGCAGTTAAATGGAGCAGACAACTGTCTGTAAGTAAATTTGTCATATTGCGATAGCACGTAAACTACTTGCACAATATATATTCTTGGCTATAATTTGTAAGGCACAATTCTTCCTCCACAGCAGAAGATGGCCAGGAGCAATAGGTGGGTGGAGGGGCAAGAGACTCCCTCGTTGCCTGGACCACAAGTTTGCAGCCGGAAAGGCCGGCTGCTTCCTCGATAGTTTTAAGTTGCTCATTACATGACAGAATCTTATACCGAATACACTTGATGTAATCTGAAAACTAATGCGATATTACGACAGGCGATGAGATGACAAAAATTATATGAAACAACACACACTTAAAATTGACATTATCAATTAAAGTACCTGCCGTACATTCTATATACTTGAGATAATGAAGTGTCACCACATTTTCTACAGCCCACACAAACAGTCAGTTTCTACCAAAGAACTATTATCATAGCTATTATTTTATGTAGAATGAGTAACAAACAGAATATAATGCCAGACTATATGCACATAATGTAAAAGTCAACAACAAGGGTTATTTTTGAATGGCCCTTCTGGAGAGCATAACACCTTTATCAGTTCTTTTATTTTGTCATTGAAGTAGCTTGCTGTGGTCTCTGGTTCCTTACACAGTTAAGTCTCTGCTCTGTGTATAAGAAAGAGCCTCTGCTTCTTCGAGTGTAATTTTCTCTCCATCAAGCAGTAATTTTAGGAATACAATCAACTGTGGTCACTTTGTTTCTGCTGCAGTGCATGTAAAGAAAAATGTTTGGGAATCATATTGGTGAACCATGGTGAGGAGCTCTTCCTTTTTGCTTTCCCAGAAAGCAGGAGAAGACCTTCCTCTTCTCAAAACTTGGNGTGAACCATGGTGAGGAGCTCTTCCTTTTTGCTTTCCCAGAAAGCAGGAGAAGACCTTCCTCTTCTCAAAACTTGGTACCCATCATCTTTTCATACAATGCCATTTAAAGATTTTTTATTTAGTGAGCAATGTGCTGTAACACCTTCCACAGTTTTTATTCTTTCACAAACAAAGTGAGGTTGAAGATGATAACCTTGCTATCATACAACGCATATGTCTGTAAAATATATTTGGTATAGATTTTTATGTCTCTAACTGTCAATCATTTATTGGGTCCCTTTCATTTTCTTCGCTCCAAGTGTCTTGAGGCAAAATTTCACTTTCATCCTCTGCATTTCTATCGTGATCTTCTACAATAAAATCTTCAATTTCATGGTTTGATGTAATACACATTGGGGCCNATCCTCTGCATTTCTATCGTGATCTTCTACAATAAAATCTTCAATTTCATGGTTTGATGTAATACACATTGGGGCCACTGTAATGCTATGTTTCACCTACAAGGGTTGCTCTGTTGGATAACTAGCCCATTCATTGAACAACTGCAGGTCTTACAGTCTGAAAGATATGTATTCTTGTGTAGTTCATTCAACTCATTAGTTTTATTTGAATTGTTTGAGTTTGGTCATTAGTTCTTGATATAACTGAAACCATTGTGTCTACAAGTACTGGAATATCGAAACACTTCCTGATAGATCTTATTGTCTGTCAACATCAAAAGGTTGTATATTCATAAATAATAACCAATTTTCTCTCACCAGCATGTACCTTAATCAGCCTGTTTACCTTAGATATTGGAGTCGAAATTCATGCAGTTGAGTCATCCTACCATCCTTTCATTGTTAGCCTACATGAAATGAATGTACTATGTAGGTCCCAGCCCTATAAAAAACTGGTCTACTCTCTGATCGGTATTGTGTAATTTTTGTCAAGTAGACGAATCTTTTATGTTATGTCATGTTTTTCCATTTATATGTTTTTTTTCCCACTTGTATCCTAATTTGTGGAGAATTATCCTCATGCTAGTGTTCAATCATTTAAAATTTATGTCTGTCTCCAATTGCAGCCTAATTTTATTTACTGTGGGTAAATATTTATTCACGAAATATAAATTATTAATAGTGCGACAAACGAACCATTCATCAAATTCGGTTATTTTTTAGGCCGGTCACTTTTTTTATTTGGTGTCGAAAACAGCTGATGAACAGGCTTTCCACTTTCAATCACTCTCCGTTTTTCTGGACTGGAAAAGGCTTATTAACGTCCCCCGCTGTTATGCCTGAAGTCTTATCACGGGACGGTTTACAAACTAACTTATGACCTAACTTAAACTAACACCCATGCTTTACCTAGGATTCGAACTCAGAACCTCCTGCAACCCAGACTGGCGGCGCACCAACCGACTGCGCCGTGGGAGGTCGGCATATCTGATGAACAGATGCTTTCGAAACAACAACCGCGGCTGCTTCTCTTTCTTGAACTTTTTTGTAATCTATGACTTTTTTTTTTCACTGCTTTTTTCTCCATAAAATCTAACACACCTGAGATAGCTGCGCTTTTCAAAACCTTACGATGGAGACTGCCTTTACCTTCTTCCACAATAATAAACCTGTTAATAAACACTATTAACGGAAATTAAACATTGGATAAACTTAAATAGAGTAACACTTAATGCCCACGCAAACTGGAATAAAATACTTAATACGCGCGCACCGAATTTTGAATACAGCATACCACACTCAAACACCTGCTCAGACTTCCGTCTCTGACTGTTCCTGACCGGAGGGTTGGCGACAGGAAAGAAAAATAGGAGGAGGCAACAGAATTGTGCATGTGCAGCCAAGCCGCTTGCTGGCTGGCCACTACTGTACCTCGTACCCCTTCTAATCACTAAAGGACAATTCTGCTGCATTTGTATATTATCTTTCTCGAAGTCAGAGAAATCAAGTTATTACCTCGTAGAATTATGCAAGTAGGTAGTTGGTTATATGACAGACGATAGCCTGGGACTATGTGAATTGCTATTCAAAAGGAAAACAAGAAAATGTTCGAGAGCAGATATGCAAGAATATAAGAAACTATCAGGATAGCGACTCTGATCACACAAATCACAGCAACGAATGCAACGATCCTGAAACTGGTGGCGATGGTCTAGAAAAAAATGAATATTCATGCAGACGTACAGTGAAATGTGTGTGTGATGTGTGTAAAAGGTGTTTGAAAGTTGGGTTTTGAAAACGTATTTTCGCTGAATGCCTTGTACTTTCTGCCAGCGGTAGGGATAGCGGCGATTCACCCATAGTAAGTCCCACATGGTTGAATGGGGCAAGCCCATTTGGCGCGCTATGGAGTGTGTACTAGTGGAGGGCACGCCGTTGATGTGCTGACGTATCACTTCCTCAAGCCGAACAGTGCGCACAAACCGAGGACGGCCAGCATTGCGCATGTGTCTCTGTAACATGGGAAGCATAAGTCACATTTTTTGCTGCGGATTTTGTAGGTTTTGTACAAGGTATTAGGCAAATATACCTTTCCAAAACCAAATTTTCATAGGCTCATATCTACTTCAATATTCCGTTTAGATATATGNCATTAGGCAAATATACCTTTCCAAAACCAAATTTTCATAGGCTCATATCTACTTCAATATTCCGTTTAGATATATGGTGCACTATATATATTTTCGACTTTGTTTTTTATAAGGAATTACCTCCCGTAATTTGGGCATTTAATTTCTGAACATTCTGTATACGCATTGTGTATTCTTCCACCATATGTACAATTAACATTGGCATGGGTCTGGTCACACTATTCATGCACCGGCCAAATGAAACCATGAAATTATTAGAAAAATAAGAATTTTACAAATTTTCTGACTTTTGCACCTATATGTTATTCTTGAAAAATCGGAAAGCAAACAATATAATTTTAGTATTTACAAATGTTTACTGAACAATTTTTATCCAACATTCAGAAGTGGAATTACTTCTTCGTCATTTATTACCAACTTTTCTGGGCGCATGCCAGTTTGCGTGCCCGTTAAAATATTTGCTGATAGAGACAGTGACATAAGATTGATTTGAAAAGTGCTCAATTAACCGTGAACAGTCTACAGAATCAGCGATTTTATTGTATTGGGAAGAGCTGTCGTTTTGTCAGTGAAGAGATAACTTTAATTGTAAATTAACTCTGAGATAAAGGCTTCATTGAATGGATATGTGTTATGGAATGTGTGATGCTGTTAAGAACCTAACAAAATAATTTTTGTAGATTTTTTAAATTCCTATATCCTACTGCTATATGCGACCACTTTGTGAACTATTATTGTTGACGTAAGAGTGGTTTAGTGTGACAAGCGCAGATCAAGATTTCAGTTAAAATTGGCATGCTGGGAAAGCAGTTGGCTCTATGGGAGAAAACTGATTATTCGTTGTATGGCCGAGGTAAGAAATATAACATTCGTGGTTTTTTGGAAGGAACAGCTATGTAGGTATAAAAATAATACAAGTTTGTGAACATGGGAAGTCTGATATTGTATCATGGCTGTTCCCTGATATTGGCGCTAAGAACAATGCCAGGTTCTGCATAGGTTTTACTTTTGAGCAGGTACTAAAGGCAAAAAAACTACTCTTATAGCAAATGCATAATGCACTCTTAGCAATGGAAGCATAAAATATAATTTGACGATAAAAATAACATTTGTGGCATTTAATGGAAGTCAAGGTATAATATTACGGGTGGAAGGCAGTTATATATATATTTTTGTTTTGAAGGAGAGATAGGTTTTGCAAAACTTTCCAGGGTTGATATTCTTATGCGGGTTATCGTGCTTGTGTTGGGATATGTTCTGGTTCCAGCTGTAGGGGTAATGCACTGATTGTATTTATTCTGCTTGCATGGATCCGAATTGTCTGACAACTAAGATGAATTGTAATGTGCCTCTGCCTATAATAATATCAGGCGTACTCCTCACTGCATATTTCGTGAAGCGCATGTCTGTTTGCAAGGATATATAATCATACCTCTTCTGCATTGACTTTAGGAGATGTGGAGGTCAGTGTTTCGTTGTCACACAGGGTCTATATGCCTGTTATGGACTCTGTAGACCTATTGATCTGAAACTGGTGCTCGACTAAAGGTTTACCTGACTTGGTACAAGTATTGTGTCTCCGAGATTTGGTCTTGATATGTTTATATGACGTATCTTTTTTACATCAGTGATAACAGGAGAGCAGGAGTGTTATTTAAATATACCCAACAGGATATATACTATAAACTTTGATCGTTGCTAGGTTATGAGCAGAGAGTGGAGAGGTTTGGGTGTGTCTGAACATCGGGGTATTGAGAGCCGATGAGAGTGAAGCGAGGTTAATATAGAGTAGCGCCGTAATAACAAGGGCAGGGGAAACGGGAGAGCCCCGAGAAAACCAGACTACCAGCGGCATCGCCTCGGTTATGACAATGCCTTAAATGTACATGCATGCTGTATATACAACGTGTTTCGAAAACATGTGACCAAACTGTGCCAGGCGATTGCTGACATGAATAGAAATTTGAAATAGACACCCAGGTCCATCTCAAATAATAAGGGCTGTAGAAGCCCTTAAAGCTGATGTCTGAAAAACATATTATGTGGGATAGTATGAAAAGTACTTGCATTAGAGGAACAAAATTTGGTATACGAATTAATTAAACCAAGATGTTGAATAAAATGAAAGTATGGTACGTCGTACTCATTTCAGTAGTTAGGAAATGGGCATTTAAACCAAGATTCATGACAGGAACACAGGGACACAGGGACATCCCCCCCCCAGGCAATAAGCAAACCTCCTGAGTTTGCATTCCACTTCTACAGCGGCCATATTTGCAGCCAGTACGAAAACCACATGCTCTTGCATTCCATTGCAATGGCGGCCATTTTGTTTCCAAAATTTTCCACAATTTTCTAAACTTTATGTTTTCATAAATGTTTCAAAAATTAATTTTTAAAATTTTTAAAATATTTTTAAAAGTGGCAAATATTTCAGAAGTAGAAATTTTTTTATTACCTATTTCAAAAGTTAAATTTTTTTTTCGAACATTCTATGGTGGCCATTGTGTTTTTCCTACATAGTCTCAGGCCGGCTCCCTGCGACGAATCCCCCTTGCCATTAAATCGCCCAAGGCTACGAGCTGGTTCCCTAGGACGAATCCTAGACTCCATGACATTGCCTCAGACTACAGGATGCCACCATGACGTAATGGATAGGGTTTTTATGGACGGCGACCGCGGTGCAGCGGTGGATAGACACTATTAGAAATGTCACGCTCCTGCATTCAATGGAGGCCATGTTGGTTTTCCTACAAAGCCTCAGGCTGGCTCCCTGCGACGAATCCCCCTTCCCATTAAATCGCCCGAGGCGACGAGCTGTGTTCCCAAGACGAATCCCAGACGCCATGACATAGCATCGGACTACAGAATGCTGCCGTGACGTAATGGGATGATATACTTCACGCTCTTGCATTCCAAGCCGGGAGGGTTATTTCTCAGAGTCTTCCCAAATAGGCTTTTCGGAATCCCCCTTGCCATTAAATCGCCCAAGGCTCCGAGCTGTGTCCCTAAGACGAATCCCAGATGCTATGACATAGCCTCGGGCTACAGGATGCTGCCATGACANGCTATGACATAGCCTCGGGCTACAGGATGCTGCCATGACATAATGCATATGCTTTTTGGACGGGTGCCATGGTGACACAGTGGATAGACAACATGTTAAACTTCATGCTCTTGCATTCAATAGCGAGGGGTGCCACAGTGATGCAGGGGATAGCAACATGTTTAACTTCATGCTCTTGCATTCAATAGCAAGGGGGTGCTGCGGTGATGCAGTGGATAGACGACATGTTAAACTTCATGCTCTTGCACTCAATAGTGAGGGGTGCTGCGGTGTTGCAGGGGATAGACATAGCCTCAGGCATGTCCCTACGACGAATCCCCGACCACTCCATGACATAGCCTCGGGCTACAGGTCATGCTCTTGCATTCAATAGCGAGAGGTGCCGCGGTCGCGTAGCGGATAGACGACTCGCTTCCCAGCAGCCATGACATAGCCCTAGGCTACAGAGTGTCGCGGTGGATAGACTACCCACTGCTTGGAGGCCATGGCATAGCCTCAGACTACAGGATGTCACGGTGGCGTAACGGATAGACAAAACACATTTACATAGCCCCAGGCTACAGGTGCCGCAGTTATGCAGTGGGTAGGCAACATGTTAAAATTCACGCTCTCGTATTCAATAGTGAGGGGTGCCGCTGTAATGTAGTGGATAGACAACACACTTACATAGCCCCAGGTTGCAGGGTGCCGCGGTGATGCGGTGGATAGACAACAACATGTTAAACTTCATGCTCTTGCATTCTGTAGTAAGGAGGTGCCGCGGTGATGCAGTGGATAGATTACATGTTAAACTACATGCTCTTGCATTCCATTGTGATGGGCAGCCGCAGTGATGCAGTGGATAGATATAGCCTTAGATCTGTCCCTACGACGAATCCCAGACGCCATGACATATCTTCGGGCTACAGGGTACCGCAGTGATGTAGCGGATAGAAAACTCGCTTCCCGCGAGCTATGGCATAGCCTCGGGTATAGTCCATACTGTATAAGAAGGCCACTTTCTGACAGGTCTGCGAAAGTAGCGCCACTGTTTACATCTGACGGCATCTGACTACGTATCCTTCCGCCATAAGCTGGTCCGTCAAGTCGGGGTTGTATTTTTTTATCAATATGCTGTCAGTTAATTCATTTGCCATTGTACTGTAATGCTAAACAATTTTCAAGATATTTTAAGACTGACATCTGTCTAAAAAAATAAGTAGGTTATAAAAGTAAAAATATAAAATGTTGCAAATAATTAAATATTTGCTAACTCTTTTTTAATTTGTCCGAGATAGTGAATTTGGGTTAACATTTGCGAGACGGTCTGTTGTATCTATTATCACACTTTGGACGTTATAGCTAATATATTCGAGTTGGAAATATGTGACGTGGAATAACGTTAGAATTGCTTAAAAACTATTCACGCGTGTCTCACTTTCTACGGAAACAAGGAGATGGGTTTCAAGAGAACAATATGGCGTATAATTTACGTAGACGAACGATTACTGGCCGAATATAAATTACCTGTACTCCAAATCGTTGTACATGAAATATATGTTACTTTAAAAATTATGCAGAGCTCGTGGAAAAATATAACTATTGGCATCTGTTTGTAAATTCGTTATATTTCGCGCAGGAAAGCGGTTCATTTCTGGCTGGTATTACCTCGCATAATATCCGACAGATGGCGCGCACAGCACGTCACGGCGAAGTTTGAGCCGCTTTTTTTGGATAACAGATAGCGTCTTTTTTAAAGTTGATTGTTCTTATATTACGGACTTGAAATATATTTCAAATTCGTGTCATTTCGTCAAATTATTAAGAAAAATAATTCAACAATATTATGCAATATTTCTGTATGCTTTCGAAATTAGTTTCAAGGACGTGTTGAAAGCGAGGTTGGAGAGGGATAATACGACGTAAAAAAGCTTTCTGAAGTTAGAGCACATCTTCAGAAAACTTTTCCACGTCGTATCGTTCTATTGCACATTTCATTTTGAACACCTATACATAACTACATTATCACGAAGTTTAGTTTTTAACACTAACAACCATTGTTTTGTGACCTTGTAAAATAAAATGTATTAATAAATCTAAGAACTCTTTCTTATCCGCGTATTTTCTGCTTTTCTGATGTGAATCGGCAGTGCACTCAGAATAGCCAACGTAATTTTAACTTTTGTTCGTTAGTGCATCAGCTGATACAAGATTTGGTAAATGGCACTTTGTTTGTTTCGTATACGTCAATTTGCCACTCACTGACTGTCAGAAAGTGGCCTTATACCGTATGGACCATACAGGGTGCCGCGGTGACGTAGCGGATGGACAACTCGCTTCCCGGGAGCCATGACATATCCTCGGGCTACAGGATGTCCAGGTGAAGTGGTGGAAAGACAACTCACTTCTCGGGAACGCCATGACAGTGCCCCAGGTTACAGGGTGTTGCGGTGACGTAGCAGATAGACCACTACTCGCGTGGTGCCGCGGTGGCACGGTGGCTAGACATAGCCCCCAGGCGACGCGTGATTTTCGGGAAATATACATATATACCCCCATAGCCCCGGCCCGGTATGAGTTTCAAAAAAAAGTATGGAGTGTCCCTGCACCGAATCCCTCGTGTCCCTGCGACGAATCCCATAGCCCCAGGCAATGCACGATGTTGGGAAATAATGTACAAAATATTGTTACGCCCCAGGCGTTCTCGAGAAATTCCGTTTAAGTAAAAAACAATGTGACAACACGCACACATATAGGCTTGAGCAACGCGGGGGAAGTAGTATTAAAAAAAAAAAAACTTGTGTGTTTAAATAATAATTGTTCATATTCCATTATAGCCCCAGGCCCTGGCCAGCGTACTCGAGAAATATGTCGGTTTCGTAAAAATGCGACAACACACACATACACTCTCTCCATCGCCCCAACCGGACGCGAAATTCGGAACTATATATATTTAAAATAGTTAAATAATATTATTATAATGATGACGCTACAGCCAGGCGGTGCGCGACGCCGGCGACTCGCCGGGTAATACGCTGTACACACCATCGCCCCTGCGCGACGTGTGTTTCGGAAATATTAAAAATACTTAAAGTAGTATGATATTAATATTATTAGTTTTGCAACAGCCAGGCTGTGCGCGACGTCGACTCCGCCCGAGAAATACGTTTTACATATGCTGTACGCTCACGACGTCAGTCAGTAATAAAAAAAAATTTTCATGCACATGCATATGCATGCGTACACCAAACCCCCCGTAAATGTCGATATTGATCCCACAACGCTTAACGAGATACTAACTGATATAATGCTTAGTGTAACTACTGTATACGATTTTGCAGCCGGTAACGTAGTGGATAGACAACACACTTACATAGCCCCAGGCTACAGGGCGACGCGGTGAAGTGGAGGATAGAGGACAACTCTCTTCCTGGGCGCCGCGGTGAAGTGGCGGATAGACAACTCGCTTCTTGGGGCCGCGGTGAAGTGTTGGATATACACAGCCTCAGTCGTGTCCCAACGTCAACGCTTGCGTATCCCTACATCGACACCCATAGCCCCAGGCAACGCATGATTTTGGGAAATATTGTTACGCCTCAGGCATTGGCGACGTCCTCGAGAAATTGTTTTTCCACACCGATAGTCCCAGGCAACGCGTGATTTTTTCCAAACAAGAATACGTTTTACACACCAGCACCCCAGCCCAACGTGAGGTTCGGAAAAAAAATGTAAGTAGTATGATTATTAGTTTTGCAACATCCGTGCTGTGCTCGAAAACTCCTAAGAAATAGGTTTTGCATATGCTGTACGCTCACGACGTCAGTTAGTACGCAAAAAAAAAAAAAAAAAAAACAAATCACTCACACACTTACATACACACACGCCCATCAGACCCTGTCCGTTGTCGGTCTTGCTCACACGACACTTAACGAGATACGAAGTGATATAATACTTATAAATTCGTTTTACACACACACAAACCCCATCGCCGCAGCCCGGCGAGAGTTTCGGAAACATTTAAACTATTTAAAGTATTATTAATAGTTTGCTACAGCCAGGTGTTCTGAGGCTCCGGCGACTCCCCGAGAAATTGGTTTTTTACATATGCTTCAATGACCCTTCATTGTGGGACACCTTTTTTTTCGGCAATGCGAGATTGAGGGGTTTTACCTAACATGCTGCGAGAGGCTCTCGTCGCTTATTGGCTACGGGATATCAACATTGACAAGCAAGTACCATTCATAATGGTTGAAGAATGTTCGTATTCATTGCCCACCTATCATGTAACTTCTCACATCGTATAAGAATAGCAGGTTCAAAGTTCCAATTTTTTTATGATACACATCACACCCTCAACAATTATCACAGAATCATTTAAGCCCTACAAGCATAGTTACTCGTAATTTCCGAACTGATTAAGATACAGGCGGGAAAATCATAGCATCGTCCCTGACAGCGAAAATTATCGTAGAGTTATTTATGCCCTATAAGCATACAAATTATCACATAGTCATTTACGTGCTAGCTGTGCCTAATATCCGACTCGTTTAAGATACGATCGTCAAAAACATAGATATCACTCCGTACATCACGAAAGGACTACGTGTCTGATTGGCTGTCGTAACTTTAAATATTTCATCAACACATGCAAACAAAGATTGACCGAGTATAGTAAGTTACACCAAAGGAGGAAAAAGTCTATATTCATTAATAGATTTTCCGAACATATATGTTGTTTCTACTGTTGGGAGTAATTCCATGATTGTTTTATAAACATAATAATATAGGTTTCGTTAGCCTTGTCGAAATCACTGCAGCAACCAATGTACTTGCGCCTAACGCAAATACTACAAGCAGAGGCCGGACTTCGTTATTGCCTCCCCCCGCCCCCTTACGTATCAATGAAGCAATCGTGCTGCCAAGTAATGTTTTACCAAACCCAGGTGTTTAGTTTCGACGTAGCATGCGAGAAATGGTCCACAATGCAGCAGCAGCAGTATTATTTCAGCATGGGACGCCATGTAGCAGCGAATGCGATTTGCATATGTCAAATTTTTTCACGCACAATCTTGCATTGGAATTGTTTTTTGATGATCCCACAATGTAGCGTAGTGACTCCTTTTTGGACAAGGAGGGATTTTACCTAACATGCAGCGTGAGACTCTGATAGGATACGGGAGATCAACACCTAAAAGCTAGCACCATTCATCATGGCTGAAGAATGCTCGTATTCATTGCCATCTTATCATGCAACTTCTGACATCGTATAGGCATAGCAGGTNTCATCATGGCTGAAGAATGCTCGTATTCATTGCCATCTTATCATGCAACTTCTGACATCGTATAGGCATAGCAGGTCGTAAGTTCCGATACACAGCACACCCTCGTCAATGAAAAAAAAATAATTATTATCACAGAATCATTCAAGCCCTGCAAGCATAGGTGCACGTAATTTCCGAACTGTTTAACATACAGATGAAAAATTAATTATATATATCGTTCCTGACAACGCAAATCATCGTAGAGTTATTTATGTCCTATAAGTATAAATTATTAGAGATTCATTTAAGCCCTTCAAGCATAGTTGCACCTGTATATATATACTACACATAATAGTTAAACAGTATTAGTGTAGGACGATCGGCTTATTTCTGCTATTCAGACCTCGAAGAGTGAACAGAGGCTAAGGCGAACGTGCTCTTCATCTTCGACGACAACGATTGAAAAAATAATAATCAGGAAAGTTATGTGTGTCGTTACTGTAAGAAGACTTTTTTTCGAAAAGCTGTCGTGCTCGCTGACACGTGACTGGTTGCTTACAAAAATACGGAATGTGTTATATTATCATGTGTAAATCATATTTGCAAAGACGTGATAGCGGAAAAAAAAAAAAAAAAAAAAAAAAATTGCAGTATGTAAACCTCTCCTTCCTCCAAATGTTAATCAGTATTTGCTGAGATTAAAGCAAAGCGTTTGATGGGAAGATATCTACGAAAGGAAAATTCGATCCATCAACATCATTAAAGGCAACGGACACTACTATGAAAACAATGGTGGGAACAGTCACGTCTCCTAGACATGCATGTCACTACTGTAATATATCATTTCCATATGCCTACAATGCGAAGAGACATGTAAATCATAAATGTAAGCTATCGATGTAATATATGTCAAGGTTTTTTTTCACAAAGTGAGAACACCACCGCACATAATGGCAAAGTAACATAACATGTTACGCGAGGCTCTCACAGGTCTAACATAAAGGGCGCTGTCGCACACAACGATAAAGAAGCCTAACATGTCTCGAAAGCGTCTCGCCACTAACAAAGCTGACATCCTAACATAAAGGTCACAGCCGCACATACTGGTAAAGAGGCTCTAACATGTTACACAGCTATCACATGTTCAAACTCAACAGAAAGTCCAATCATTTCGCAGGTAAAATATACAACATGATATGTAAGTTATAAAAACTTACGTATTATGTATATAAATATTTAAGTATCGAACACATCATACAAAAATTGCCATGAACTATATCTGCAATAAAATACTTTCGCATATAAATGTGCTCAATATATTTTCATCTCAAATATCTGCAGCCTGTCGCACATTCATAAGTAGGTAACAAGCAGGTCGTGCTGTGACAACCCGAGATGAATAACACGGACCATCATGTCATGTTAATCAAATAAAAGCAAATCGTTACATCTACATACATATCCCACGATCACATGAGTTTTGACAATATAAACATGAAATCATTGGTTAAAGACTTACCACCGACAACTACATCGGCAACAGCAAGGGACTCTGTAGATTTGCCCCTTACATCACGACAACATGAAAGTAGTCATTACCTGTTCGATCAGAGCGATAAGCGTAGCCGGTTCTGATTTGTTTATGATACACATCACACCCTCGGTAATAAAATAAACAATTATCACAGGATAATTTAAGCCCTACAAGCATAGTAGCTCGTAATTTCCGAACTGTTTAAGATACAGACGACAAATTCATAACATCGTCCCTGACAACGAAAATTATCGCAGAGTTAGTTATGTCCTATAAGTATAAAATTTATCACAGATTCATTTACGAATATTTGCGCCTAATTTCCGACTCGTTTAAGATAAGGTCACCAAATTCATAGACATCACTCGCAAGAGCTACGTGTCTGTTTGGCTACGAGAAGATCTCGTAACTTTAAATANTCATCATGGCTGAAGAATGCTCGTATTCATTGCCATCTTATCATGCAACTTCTGACATCGTATAGGCATAGCAGGTTCTAAGTTCCAATACACAACACACCCTCGTCAATGAAAAATAAATATTATTATCACAGAATCATTCAAGCCCTACAAGCATAGGTGCACGTAATTTCCGAACTGTTTAACATACAGATGACAAATTAATTATATATATCGTTCCTGACAACGCAAATCATCGTAGAGTTATTTATGTCCTATAAGTATAAATTATCAGAGATTCAATTAAGCCTTTCAAGCATAGATGCACCTGTATATGTATATATATATATACTACACATAATAGTTAAACAGTATATATAAGTTTCAGTGTAGGACCATCGGCTTATTTTTGCTATTCAGACCTCGAAGAGTGAACATAGGCTAAGGCGAACGTGCTCTTCATCTTCGACGACAACGATTCAAAAAAATAATAATCAGAAAAGTTATGTGTGTCGTTACTGTAAGAAGACTTTTTTCCCAAAAGCTGTCATGCTCGCCGACACGTGACTGGTTGCTTACAAAAACACGAAACGTGTTATATTATCATGTGTAAATCACATTTGCGAAGACGTGATAGATTTAAAAAAAAAAAAAAAAAAAAAAACCATATTGCAACATGTAAACCTCTCCTTCCTCCAGATGTTAATCAGTATTTGCCGAGATTAAAGCAAAACGTTTAATGGGAAGATATCTACGAAAGGAAAATTCGATCCATCAACATCATTAAAGGCAACGGACACTACTATGAAAACAATGGTGGGAACAGTCACGTTTCCTAGACATGCATGTCACTACTGTAATATATCATTTCCATATGCATACAATGCGAAGAGACATGTAAATCATAAATGTAAGCTATCGATGTAATATATGTCAAGGTTTTTTTCACAAAGTGAGAACACCACCGCACATAATGGCAAAGTAACATAACATGTTACGCGAGGCTCTCGCCATCGCCGGCCTATCATACAAGGCGCTGTCGCACACAACGATAAAGAAGCCTAACATGTCTCGAAAGCGTCTCGCCACTAACAATGCTGACATCCTAACATAAATGTCACAGCCGCACATACTGGTAAAGGGGCTCTAACATGTTACACAGCTATCACATGTTCAAACTCAACCGAAAGTCCAATCATTTCGCAGGTAAAATATATACAACATGATATGTAAGTTATAAAAACTTACGTATTATGTATATAAATATTTAAGTATCGAACACATCCAACAAAAATTGCCATGAACTATATCTGCAATAAAATACTTTCGCATATTAATGTGCTCAATATATTTTCATCTCAAATATCTGCAGCCTGTCGCACATTCATAAGTAGGTAACAAGCAGGTCGTGCTGTGACAACCCGAGATGAATAACACGAACCATCATGTCATGTTAATCAAGTAAAAGCAAATCATTACATCTACATACATATCCCACGATCACATGAGTTTTGACAATATAAACATGAAATCATTGGTTAAAGACTTACCACCGACAACTACATCGGCAACAGCAAGGGACTCTGTAGATTTGCCCCTTACATCACGAAAACATGAAAGTAGTCATTACCTGTTCGCTCAGAGCGATAAGCGTAGCTGGTTCTGATTTGTTTATGATACACATCACACCCTCGGTAATGAAATAAACAATTATCACAGGATAATTTAAGCCCTACAAGCATAGTTGCTCGTAATTTCCGACTCGTTTAAGATAAGATCACCAAATTCATAGACATCACTCGCAAGAGCTACGTGTCTGTTTGGCTACGAGAAGATCTCGTAACTTTAAATATTCCTGCAACTCATGCAAACAAAGTTTGACCGAGTAGAGTAACTTACATCAAGGGGGGGGGGGACAATCCATTTTCATTACTAGATATTCCGAATATATATA
>NQII01009489.1:0-24008 GCA_002778355.1 Clitarchus hookeri | reverse complement strand
TAGCTGAACATAACCCTTTCCAGTCAATGATCGGTTCAGTTGGACCAGAGGGCCCAGTCCATTCCATGTAAAAACAGTCCACACCATTATGGAGCCACCACCAGCTTGCACAGTTCCTTGTTGACAACTTGGGTCCATGGATTCGTGGGGTCTGCGCCACACTCGAACCCAACCATCAGCTCTTACCAACTGAAATCGGGACTCATCTGACCAAGCCACGGTTTTACAGTCGTCTAGGGTCCAACTGATATGGTTCATGAGCCCCGGAGAGGCGCTGCAGGTGATGTCGTGCTGTTAGTAAAGGCACTCGAGTCGATCTTCTGCTGGCATAGCCCCGTACAGCCAAAGTTCGCCGCACTGTCCTAACGGATACGTCCGTCGTACGTCCCGCATTGATTCCTGCGGTTATTTCACGCAGTGTTGTTTGTCTGTTAACACTGACCATTCTGAGCACACGTCGTTGGTCTCGGTCATTAAGTGCAGGCGGTCGGCCACTGCGTTGTCCATGGTGGGAGGTTATGCCTGAAATTAGGTATTCTCGGCACACTCTTGACACTGTGGATCTCGGAATGTTGAATTCCCTAACCATTTTCGAAATGGAATGTCCCATGCGTCTATTATCTCCAACTACCATTCCGCGTTCAAAGTCTGTTAAATCCCGTCGTGCGGCCATAATCACGTCAGAAACCTTTTCACATGAATCATTTGACTACAAATGAAAGCCCAATCAATGCACTGCCCATTTATACATTTTGTACGCGATACTACTGCCATCTGTATATTTGTATATTGCTATCCCATGACTTTTGTCACCTCAGTGTAAAACACCTTGTTTAATCCACGTCCTAAGTCACAATTTTTACGGAACAATGAAATAGAACACCATAAAAGGGAACAACTAGATACATATTCGTAATAAAATTAAATGAACACATAAATACACACAGTATTTATGAATAATGAGTAATAGTACAGAAATTCTTAATATAAGTACACGTAGTTGATAAAACGGGGAAAAGTTTATCTAATTGGAATTCAATGCTGTACATGGAAAGAGAAGCAGCCACGTTTGGTTTCAGAGCTGCACAAAACTGCCGAAGGACCACACAGTGTGCTGTAGAAGCTTACCTTCTGTTGCACGTGCCTCACTCGTGAACAAATAACACACTTTTTCTGTACCCCTTTCCTGTCGTATTTTGAGAGTGCCTGATGAATATGGCTTCCTGGTAGTGCAGCATCACAAGGATTATTATTAGGAGTCGATACATGAAGCTGTGAATGACCAATTGAAGTGAAATTATTTTTTACTAGTTGGAGTGCCAGGTATGCAAAAAAGTGCTTCCGGTAACACGAACGCGAACTAGCAGAAAAACAGCAGAAGCAGTGCTAAACTAGCAGAATAGCAAACCATGCGAAAACACCTGAGATGTTTCGGCTTGTTTCAAAAACATACTCTCTCCAAAAGCAACTATAACCACTAACATTAGTTAAAACATTGTAATAATTACAGTGACATGCCTCATCATTCCAATTTGCGAGATATCACAAAAAACTTGTTAGAATTTATTTTTTACAACAGCAAGAAAGAATTACTAATACATTTACTTACTACAAGAGATGGCTGATCACAATCTGTTATACTATGTCCTAAGTTTCGCCATTCATCGAAATTATATTAATAAATATTTTAAAATTTGGTGACATTTAAAACTGAGATGTAGATGATGAAGTCGTTTTCTTTGCATCAAACGCTACAAAATGCTGTAACTCCCATTAAATTGGTATATTTATGAATCCTAGAAACTTGCAGTTAAACACTACTTTCTTTCTTTTGGCTCATATTTCATGCATTGCCCAACCTTAAAAGTGCAAATAGTAGGTAGGCATTGACGTCTTGTTGACAGGGATATAATTTGAGATGGAAGCAGAAACATAAACAATACCAACGACATAATTACAAATGCACATGTTACTTTCCCGGTACTCGAACACACAACCCTTCGTACCATAAGCTGACATGTAACCAAGTGCATTACGGACACAGGATTAGAAGCATCAAATTCGGTTGTATGCAGTGTTATGTTAGACAGAGTTTACTGACCTGAAGTATTTACAGGGCAGTTTTGAAAATCAAGAACGTGAGTCACAAATCATCGCCGGCTGTTCTTTAGCAGTGAAATGGTTGATTGGTCCCGGAGACATGGCATAAAATCGCCATTTTCTCATGTGGTGCTATCTTCATAAATGGCGGGGACAGAATTTTACGTATTAGTACAGTTGATGTTTGTCATAGACACGTAAAAATATGAAGTTGGGTGGAAATTATTTGGAAAAATTGGCATGCTAACCCAAAATATATACACGGCTAGCATTTTGAAAATATGTGATTACCCCTTAACTCACACATATTTAGATGAACTACAAAAGTATAACTTGTCGCCTGAATTTGATAGGGATAAGTATTTGTTTCTCGGTATATGTCGAAAAAACATTATTTTTTTAAAATGAGATATTATCTTACAAAATGGAGAAGAAATTAGTCTCTGTATATACACATTTGATGATTGTAATATATACTGCAAACATATCAAATGAAGTTAAAATTTATTACATAGTTTCGTAGATCTAGTGCACTAAGCTGAAATGTTTATATGACCCATTAAAAACATATCACTTTACATGGCCTATTGTAGTACTTTCTTGTTTGCCAAATTGACGCATTCTGCGTCCCTATATTTTATTCGTCAGAACACACGCTCTGGCGAAGCTCGCCGGCGGACGACCGCAATAAGGATTAAGGGTTTTGTGGACGTGCCGGCAGAGTGACGCCAGGAGCCTCGCAGCTGCAAAGGCGCGCTACCAAAGGTTTCTGCACGTGCAACTGTTCCTGCACGTGCAGACGACATCCGGAGACAACGGAAGGCACCAGGGCGTGGACACAGCTGCATTTTGCAGCTGCCCAAGGGACACCGAGATCCCACCACCAGCTGCGTCTATCCCGGGCTTGTACCGCAATAAACCATGAGAGCTTTTAGCGGACGTGCGTGCAGAACGGGACAATAAACTTCCAGGCCAGAACCAAGGGACGACGCCAGGCCTGCTGCAGAGCACACGAGCAGCGGCCACCTGTTTTATGACCCCGGGGACGACAAGCACCCTGGACCACGTGCAGAGACGGGGGAAGTTGAATATGGTGATGGACGCTACAAAACCACGTGAAGGGTGGAGCAACGGAGCAGTCAGTTGAGAGACGTCGAGCCAGTCAGTCGGGGGACCTGAAGCGAGGCGTCCGGGTCGGAGCCGGACGAAGCCAGTGCGATGAACGAGTCAGTCAGTCAGTCAGTCGCGGATCGAGCAGTCAGTCAGTCAGTCGGAGTCAGTCGAGGATCGAGAATGCATCACGACGTCGACCTCAGTCGGAGGCCGTCAAACGGGACGTGCGGCGGGAAGAATCCGAGAAAAGTCAGTCAGACTTCGTCAAACGAGAAGGGTGTACCGGGAGCCGAGAGAAAACGAGTTCGCCAAATGCATCAAGACGTGGACCTCAGTCGGAGGCCGTCAAGCGGGACGTGCGGCGGGAAGAATCCGAGAAAAGCCAGTCCGACTTCGTCAAACGAAGAGTGCTGAGTGGACCCGGGAGGAGGGGTTCCGAGAGCAGGCGTCGGGACGCCCCACCGCCAGCCGAGGGAAGACAGCGCAGCAGTGTCAGATAAGTAGTTCTACACCAAGTGTGAAGAATCTTCCCCCCCCCCCCCGACGCCAATCGCGGCGTCAAACCATACGTAGCCTACATAGAAAAAGGGGAGGGGAGTTTGTCTCGTGAGTTCATGTACCAGTTAACCTGTTCAAGCAACAATAAAACTAGATTATTTGAACTCACAAATAAAGTGTAGGTTATTAGTAAATTGGACCTAGAGACAACAGTGTCGACGTATTCCTACGCCCTGTCACTGAGGGCTAGCATCAAATGCTGGCGCCTCACGCCACAGAGCAGAATCAATACCTACTTCCAAACTTCAGCATTTGGCAGGTATCAAAATTTAATAGTAATCTGTTATTTTTTAGCCTACTTTCCGAAGAAAAAAAAGGCTTATGATATCACTTTCCTGTATGTGTTTATGCGTGTGTATGAGTGTGTGACTGTGAGTGTGTCTGTGCGCGTGTGTCCTCCCCCATTTCAATTATTGAATGCGTCAACCGAATTTGACCAAACTCGGTACACATATAGTACTTAGTAAGGACACNTCCCCCATTTCAATTATTGAATGCGTCAACCGAATTTGACCAAACTCGGTACACATATAGTACTTAGTAAGGACACCTGACTTTTACGGTTTTAAACCACGCGGGATATTTACTTTAAAAATGGTGGCCATTTTTAAAATTAAAAGTGATATCTCATATATTTTAAACCATTCAACCGATTTAAACCAAATTTTGTATGCTGGCAGAGAATCGAGTAAGCATTAAATTTTGGTATGGATATTTATGCTGGTCTGCTATTTTGGAAGATACCGCCAAATAAAAAAATATTATATTACATTATATCTTGAAAATTATTACATCAATTCTGTCCAAATTTTGCACACAAGTGAAACTATTGTAGGCCAAGTAAATGCAAGTGATTGAACTTGATGATTTATTTATTTTCAAAATGGTGGCCATACAAATATTTTAGGTTTATTTGGTTTATCTACCATACCATTTAACCGATTTCGACCAAATTTTGTATGCTGAAAGTATCCATTACAAGAATCATACATACCAACACATAAAAACTTTTTCCTGCCATTTTGTAAGATAGCGCCATACAAATAAATAACGTTATGTCATATCTCGGTAACCAATTAACCGATTCCTGCCAAATTTGCCAAACAAACAGTACTGACGCAGACGATGTTAAGTGATATGTTGTAATTATGTCATACACCAACTTTCAAAATGGTGGCAATATAGGCATTTTAGCTTAAAAATGCTATATCGTCGAAACCATGTAGTCTATTCCAACTTAACTTTTTATGCTGGCAGTAGATATTAAAACTGTCAACTGTAGCTACATGAAACATTTTTTNAGTCTATTCCAACTTAACTTTTTATGCTGGCAGTAGATATTAAAACTGTCAACTGTAGCTACATGAAACATTTTTTATGCCATTTTGTAAAATAGTGCTACTTGAAAAAAAAAGTTTTTATGTCATACCTCGGAAAAAATTGGTTATTTCTGTCAAATTTGGCGAACAAGCTGTGCTGCGGAAGATGATGTAAAATGGCTTTTTTTAAGTGTCAGACACTTATTTTCAATATGGTGGACGTATGGCTATTTTATTTTTAAATGCTATGTCGTCAAAACCATGTTATAACTTCCAATCTGTCTTTGTATNGGTGGACGTATGGCTATTTTATTTTTAAATGCTATGTCGTCAAAACCATGTTATAACTTCCAATCTGTCTTTGTATGTATATTGGCAGTAGATATTACAACTAACAACTGTATCTACATGGAGTATAGTTTGTCCGCCATTTTTATGATAATGCCCTGAGAATAAATAAAATTTTCATGTCATATCTTGGGAAAAATTGACCAATTCCAATCAAATTTGGCAAACAAGTAGTACTAACGAATATGGGGTTAAGTGGTATGTTCTTTAACTGTGGGAAATTTATTCTCAAACTGGCGGCCAATTAGCCATTTTAGCTTAGAATGCTACATTGTCGAAACCATGTAATCTATTCCAATTAACTTTGTATNTTTAGCTTAGAATGCTACATTGTCGAAACCATGTAATCTATTCCAATTAACTTTGTATACTGACAGTAGATATTACAACAATCAAAATTATTTACATGGAGCATCTTTTGTCTTCCATTTTGTAAGAAAGCGCCACATGAATAAGTTAAGTTTTTCAATTATATTTTGGGAAGCAATTTACAGATTACAACCACAATTGGAAAACAAATAGTACTGCAGAAGGTGGTATTAACTGTTATGTTTTAGGTGGGCGAGACACTTATTTTAAAAATTGTGGCTATATAAATATTTCAGGCCTGTACATTTTATTAAGAAAACAAATTTCAACTTAACTTTGTATGCTGGCAGTACCTATTATAACTATGAAATATGTATATACAGAGACTCATTTTGCTGCCATTTTGTATGAGAATCCCACCAATAAAAAATTAAGTTTTTATATCATATCATGGGAAACAATCAACACATAATTACCAAATTTGGCGAAAAAGTTGTACTGTGGTAGGTAATATTTGTATGTGTATTTTTAAGTATGACACAACACTTATTATCAGAATGGCGCCTATAAAATAATTTTAGTTTTGTGTGTTTCATCTACGAAACTATTTAATATATTTTACATTAACTTTGTCGACTGGTTTTATTCACTCATCGAATGTGCTAATACATAACTTTTTTGTGTTCGTTTATGAAGAGCGTCACATGAAAATTATGGAGATTTTATGAAATATCTCGAGGGCCAATAAACTGATTACCACCAAATGTTACACACAAGTAGTGCTACATTATGGTACGCAAACTGACATGTTTGAGGTGCAGCAGTTCTTTTTTTATAGTGTTAATATAAGTAATTAATTTAGTATATTATTTCAATTAACAATTTCAAAGACATTGAACCAAATTTTGTTACCTTAACGGCATTCATTAGAATAATCAATTATGGAAACAGAGATACAATTTTTCTAATCTATTTTCAAAATAGTGCCAGTTAAAAAAAATCTAACACTTTGCTATAATTGTGGAACAGTTCACCTAATTTTCACCAAATTGTGCACAACGCAAATGTTACAGAAGGCCATGAAATTCACGATTTAAGTGGGTCAGATAACTATGTTCAAAATTACAGCTTCATAAAGAAATTAGGTAAGTTTGCCATATATATTTAACAATTTATACAAATTCAACCAACGTTTGTATGTGGACAATATATATTAGAAGCGAAGTATACAGACCCTCTTTTCCTGACTGTTTTGTAAGACAGCACGAAATAAGAAAATTAAGTTTTAATGCCATACCTCAGAGGCAAATCAGCCGATTTCTACTGAATTCTTCACACAAATAGCCTTACGGTAGGCATGTAAACTCGCATGTCTATCCTAAAGCACCTGAGTTTTGTTTTCATTTATTGTCATGCTCATACATCGACCAAAACATAAACATCTGTTAACAGCGTGGGAACATTTGATGTAAAATGTTTGTGAGAAACGTTTTTGGGAAGAGTGAGCATGTGATTTCTCACGAGGAAGGCGATATCTTATCTCGAACACTTCACTTTGTTTCAATAATCTGTCTGAGTTCTTCTGTTTGANTTCTCACGAGGAAGGCGATATCTTATCTCGAACACTTCACTTTGTTTCAATAATCTGTCTGAGTTCTTCTGTTTGATTTCGATGGCTGCAACTTATTTCACACGGTATAAGACAAGAGTAATCCATGTGACACTGCACGCAATATTAATCGCTGTCAACTAATAGATAACACAATTTTTCTCAAGGGAACTTTCATAGTTGTATTGTTGAATATCATTATGATAAGATAACCCAGGAATGAGGTTCTAATGAATCTGTTACGAGTAATTTACAAATCAATATAAAATTTATTCTTAAATTATAGCTATTTATTTATCCTTTAATCTCCTGTGTAGAGTTAGGTAAAACATCTTTAATTTCTTATACAAGTATGTTAAACTAGATCTCCTGTTATATTGCTCAAAGAATGTTTCAAAATTCACAGTAATTNTAATTTCTTATACAAGTATGTTAAACTAGATCTCCTGTTATATTGCTCAAAGAATGTTTCAAAATTCACAGTAATTGTTTTCTGTGGGGTACAGGCAGACAGTTTTACGTGTATTAAAAGATGGGCCTGACTTTACATAGGAGTGTAAAGGATTAAATAAATGTATACAAAAAAGAAACTGTTTTATGTTAGACGCACTAAGTGTAAAGTTATAGGAATATTAACATTAGATTATGCCCTCTCTAAAAATAAGTTATTAAAACTACTCGTGCGCTTTATGTATGATGTCATGTCAATAGTGACCGAGTTAAAAAATACGTAAACTCTGGTCGAGAACTGTACACATTCCAATCTCGTTTCTGACATTCAAATAAATCATTCTCTAAAACAGACCCAACTATTCTTATATATTTATTTATACATATAGTATATCAACCTCGTTAGATTGGTAAAATTAACGTACTTCCGTGGCTTAAAAAGTAAGCGACCACAAAATGTAAAAGAGAAATTAGAAAATAATTTTTTTTAAGATCGTGTGTAGATATAATTTATTACTTTTTTCCAACTGTTTCCACAGGTGATTTCTTAATTTTAAACACATATATTTCTCATCGGTTTTGAAAGGACAGATTTTGTCAATTTACATTTTACCGGGATATGCGGCAATATATAATAAAACACGGATTTATGGCTTATGAAAGAGTTGCCAGAACTCCAGATACAAATAAAAATTACGAAAGTCCACGTGCTACACACGAGTAGAATCTTGTTGCCACTGAGGACATTAGGGTGAAAAGTTTTGTGCTGAGCGAAAATAATAAGGGGTCCCATTTCACGCCAACTGCACACCATGCTCTCCATACCATGTCAGAGCCTCCACCAGCTTGAACAGTCCCCTGTTGTCATGTAGGGTCCATGGATTCATGAGGATGCCTCCATACCAGTACACGTCCATCCGCCCGATATAATTGGAAACGAGACTCGTCAGACCAGGCGGGCCCAGGCGAGGCGTAAAGCTTTGTGTTGTGCAGGCAACAACGGTACATGAGTGGGCCTTCGGCTCCGAAAGCCCATATCAATGATGGTCCGTTGAATAGTTCGCACGCTGGAACTTGTTGATGCCCCAGTATTGAAATCTGCACCAATTTGAGAAAGGGTTGCACCTCTGTCACGTTTAATGATTCTCGTCGGTCGTCGTTTGTCCCGTTCGTTCACGATCCTTTTCCGGCCGCAGCGATGTCGAAGATTTGATGTTTTACAGGATTCCCGATATTCGCGGTACACTCGTGAAATGGTCGTACGCGAAAATCCATATTTTATCGCTACCTCGGAGATGCTATGTCCCATCTTTCGTGCGCCGACTATAGCACAATGTACAAACTCACTTAAATCTTAATAATATGCCATTGTAGCAGTAGTAACCGATCTAGCAACTTTGCCAGACGCTTGTTGTCTTATATAGGCGCTGCCGACCGCATTGCGTTACTCTGATTGGTTCCTTCCATCTAAACTTCGTTTATTTGCATACGCACGCTTATACTAGTTTTTTTTTGGCTCTCCAGTGTAAAACATCGTACCATATAGTTCTGTGTACTTCTTCAATAATACTAGTATTAAAAATAAGGGGAAAAAAGTGTGAAAGTATTTCCAATCTAGCAAAACAACTGNAAAGTATTTACAATCTAGCAAAACAACTGAAACGGAGACTTTGCAGTACATTCAACTGAATTATATAGTAAAAAAATCCTAGCCTTAAGAGATAATGTTAATAAAAATTATTAATATCCTCTGAAAATCAAAATAAACAGTTGCATCAGGACGTCAGAAATGAAAGCCAAACGCAAACAGTGTTTCATCTGCAACCGGGCATTACAGATTACCTTCTTAATCCAGTCGATTATTTCAAGATCTCAAGACCATAGTTTACGCAGCACCTGTTACATACATTGCAATGCTTCACAAAAATGTGGAACAAGGCTGTCAGCAGAAACCGTAGCACACTTGGGGTGTTTGAACATGCAAATCACTGATGCGACATGTGCAAGCGTGCATTCAGGTGCAANGAAACCGTAGCACACTTGGGGTGTTTGAACATGCAAATCACTGATGCGACATGTGCAAGCGTGCATTCAGGTGCAAGGTGGACATTTCAAACACGTCATGCAAGAGTCAGTTACTGCCGGTAGACAGTCAGGGCTGCAGTGACACAGAAAGGGGTGTTTCAAGTGTGGCTATTAAGAATTACAGCAGAACTTTGGAAGACCTTTCCTCGGGAACCAACAAACCTAGGACATACGTTTATATGGACATTTTGCTTTCTTTTGAGGCGTATGGCAAACACCTCGATTACTTCCCACACAAATAGACACATCTGTATTAATTATATATGTGAATTAAACGAGTACTGATATTTTTCAGAAGTGCTTAACCCCATGATAGTAATGAATATATGGTCAGAGACTGAAACGTTACAGACATTGGCATCTGTCTGCGAGAGTGTATACATTGCGTTATGAAATATCATAGGTATAAAGATTCTGCGGAAATGAAGCGAGTGCTGGCGGCCAATACTTACTTCCTTGTAATTTATTATCATTGCAACAAAGGTAGACTGTCAGAGAATTCCCGACGAACGACAGATCATCGTATTTTTTGTGTATGTGGATATTCGCAGGGCCCTAGTTGTGCAGTACGCAGGTCATCAAATTTTTTCAGAACTGAATAAATATATCAAACTTCGGGGATTACATATATGCTGTGCCCGACACACGTTGGATTGTTGAGTCTCCTGGTACTCGCTTTGCGTGTTTACAGCACGAAATAATCTGCGCAGAGCTAAGAAATGTTACTGACCAGCAGCACAGGCGTAGATAAACCAGTTTGAAATTTTAATTAAAGAGAGACACTTATAACGTATCGTGTATATTATCCTGGCAATATCAGGGAACCCTGATAGAATTGCGAATAACCAGCATGCTACTATACCGTTTATCCTTTTTCCAGAAGGAATTTACTGTGACTAGGCTGACAATGATAGCAGACCATTTTTTATTCCCATTTGTTTATATTACGCAAAGTACTCAAATCTACATGCATATTTTCCTTATAAATTAAAATCTACTGATATTTAATTAAAAGAAGAAGACCATTAGTTACAGGTTTCATACGGAAGTAGTCAGATTTGGTACATTTTGGTGCAGAAGACAAGGATTCANAAGAAGACCATTAGTTACAGGTTTCATACGGAAGTAGTCAGATTTGGTACATTTTGGTGCAGAAGACAAGGATTCAATATGGAGAATGGCACTGGGCTCCACTTTCAGTGGATTTTTGCCTTGTTTGTAGTCAAATGATTCCCAATATTTTTCATAATTTTCTTAACATTGCTAAATATTTCTTTAAATTCTGTAAATGTATGANGGTCAAATGATTCCCAATATTTTTCATAATTTTCTTAACATTGCTAAATATTTCTTTAAATTCTGTAAATGTATGACGTGTTAGTTTTTCCTGCTACTTTGTTTTGCCTGGTTGACATAAATGTATAATTTTCTCAAAATGACCCATAATAAATTATGTATCCATTATATGTTAGTAAGCGTAGTAGTTAATTAATTATGCTATGGAATTTTACTTTTTAATCAATAAAATGTCATTCCCACGTTTCCATGTTGGAAAAAAGTATCAAGTACGCCTCACATAAAGACTTGCAAATGAACATAACTTTAGTTCTAACTGACTCCCTAAAAAACCTTACATAGATAGGTACGCCCCATTTTGCTAGGTGGTAAACCGAAACACAGTGNTTCTAACTGACTCCCTAAAAAACCTTACATAGATAGGTACGCCCCATTTTGCTAGGTGGTAAACCGAAACACAGTGGTTTACTAAGTATACAAAAAAATCACTGCAGCTCTAGGAAACACTCATGCATAAAAAAAGAAACGATTATAAAGAATATGTATTTAATGTGTTGTGGAAAAGCAGTTATCTATTTATGGCCCTCGTGATGCATTCAGATCAATATGCATACACTGGAGAGCCAAAAAAACTGGTATAGGCGTGCGTATGCAAATAACAGAGGTATGGAACTAATCAGAGTAACGCAATGCTGTTGGCAGTGCCTATATAAGACAACAAGCGTCTGGCAAAGATGCTAGATCGGTTACTGCTGCTACAATGGCAGGTTATCAATATTTAAGTGAGTTTGAATGTGGTGTTATAGTCGGCGCACGAGAGATGCGACATAACATCCCCGAGGTAGCTATAAAATTTGGATTTTCGCGTACGACAATTTCACGAGAGTACCGTGAATATCGTGAATCCGGTAAAACATCAAATCTTTGACATCGCTGCGGCCGGAAAAAGATCGCGAACGAATGGGACAAACGACGACTGACAAGAATCATTAAACGTGACAGACGTGCAACCCTTTCTCAAATTGGCGCNGCTACAATGGCAGGTTATCAATATTTAAGTGAGTTTGAACGTGGTGTTATAGTCAGCGCACGAGAGATGGGACATAACATCCCCGAGGTAGCTATATAAAATTTTGATTTTCGCGTACGACCATTTCACGAGTGTACCGTGAATATCGGGAATCCGGTAAAATATCAAATCCTTGACATCGCTGCGGCCGGAAAAAGATCGCGAACGAATGGGACAAACCACGATTGACGAGAATCATTAAACGTGACAGACGTGCAACCCTTTCTCAAATTGGCGCAGATTTCAATGCTGGGGCATCAACAAGTGCCAGCGTGCGAACTATTCAACGGACCATCATTGATATGGGCTTTCGGAGCCGAAGACCCACTCGTGTACCGTTCTTGACTGCACGACACAAAGATTTACGCCTCGCCTGGGTCCGCCAACACCGCCATTGGACTGTTGATGACTGGAAACACGTTGCCTGGTCTGACGAGTCTCGTTTCCAATAGTATCGGGTGGATGGACGTGTATGGGTATGGAGATATCCTCATGAATCCATGAACCCTACATGTCAACAGGGGACTGTTCAAACTGGTGGAGGCTCTGTGATGGTATGGGGCGTGTGCAGTTGGCGTAAAATGGGACCCCTGATACGTCTAGATACGACTCTGACAGGTGATAGATACGTAAGATTCCTGTCCGATAACCTGCACCAANGTGACAGATACGTAAGCATCCTGCCCGATCACCTGCACCAATTCATGTCCATTGTGCATTCCGACGGACGTGGACAATTCCAGCAGGACAATGTGACACCCCACACGTCGAGAGTTGCTACCTAGGGGCTCCAGAAACACTCTTCTGACTTTAGACACTTCCATTGGCCACCTAAATCACCAGATATGAACATTATTGAGCATATCTGGGATGCCTTGCAACGTGCTGTTCAGAAGAGATCTCCACCGCCTCGCACTCCTATGGATTTGTGGACTGCCCTGCGGGATTAATGGTGTGAATTGCCTCCTGCATACCTTCAGACATTAGTCGAATCCATACCATGTCGTCTTGTAGCTTTTCTGCGTGCTCGTGGGGGCCCTACACGATATTAGGCAGGTGTACCAGTNAGTCGAATCCATACCATGTCGTCTTGTGGCTTTTCTGCGTGCTCGTGGGGGCCCTACACGATATTAGGCAGGTGTACCAGTTTTTTTTTTTGGCTCGTCAGTGTATGACTCTATAACGGGGCCGCTCCACAACGCCGAGATACCACAACGCCGAACGTAGAATAACGCCAAAAACCACTACGCTGAAAGCAGAACTTCCCACAACGCCGAAAGGGAGAAAAATGCTGTGTATCACAATGTCGAAATACAACAACGCTGAAAAATCCCTCTGCAGGAGTACCACAAAAACAGACTTACAAGACTGTCACAATTTTCATCTACTAAAATGTCAGCTGTACCACAACCCCTAAATACCACAACGGCGAATGCACTAACGCCGAAACCCGTATTGGACACAACGCCGAAAAATTAATTGATCTCAACGCCGAAAGCAGAGTTGACCACAACGCCGAATTCTTAGCATGTTGCATGCATTCCAGGCATTAANAATTGATCTCAACGCCGAAAGCAGAGTTGACCACAACGCCGAATTCTTAGCATGTTGCATGCATTCCAGGCATTAAAACTCCACCTTCAAATGTAAATGTGCTGCTTTTGTGTTTCCACGAGTAGCAATAACAGTATTACTACAATGAGGCAATGACACACAATTAAACCACGAAAACACAGCGTATACTAAAATATATCAAATTACTCAAAACTTTCTTAACATTTTCTTAACTTGCGTACCTACTAACAGAGAACAGAACCGTACTGTATTTATTCCAGCATGTAACGTTACCACCTGTACATGAACCCACTCGGCTGAAGGGAGTAGGCAGAGAATTCGAGCGATTTTAGGCATACAGAAATTTTCTCACGAATACTTCCGCAACACTCTGTTGAATATTGAATTATTCCTTTTAGCTCCTATCGCCTGTCCCAACATATGCCATTTATTATACATAGAAGATTTTAGACTTAACGTAGTGAAAGTATTTTCCTAAATTAGGGGAGGTTATCAACTACTCCTAAAGAATTTTTTTGTTACAGAGTAGGTCAAGATAATTTACTTTAAATATATCCAGGAATGTAAGGCAGTACAGTTGCAAAACATTAATTATCACAAAGGAAAGTTATCAATACATACTGTAGAAAAACTGTCCTGAATTTACAAAGACACGGGCAGTGATGTTTTACATGTGTAATTGTGCAAAATGTTGGATAAAACATTTTAAATTCTAAAACACCGTATATATTTTAAAACAACATAGGGCCTAAGCAAANGTGCAAAATGTTGGATAAAACATTTTAAATTCTAAAACACCGTATATATTTTAAAACAACATAGGGCCTAAGCAAATAACTATTATTTCCAGTGTTTTGCTCATTCACATCTCTATGTTAGTGGCTTAATATCACTGTCTTAATATCACCACGAAATTGCCAGTGTAAATAATTATAAACACTTCAGCAGTTTTAAGCGTGTCCCATTATTTCACCGAATATTGACTGTGACTATTAACATAACGGTCATTTCAAAATTACTTCAGTTTTGCCAGAGTAAAATTGCATTAATACTTAGTAGTTTATGTTATACATGTTACAGTGTCTTAACTTTTCGTCGACTACTTTAATAAATAAAANGTGCAAAATGTTGGATAAAACATTTTAAATTCTAAAACACCGTATATATTTTAAAACAACATAGGGCCTAAGCAAAGAACTATTATTTCCAGTGTTTTGCTCATTCACATCTCTATGTTAGTGGCTTAATATCACTGTCTTAATATCACCACGAAATTGCCAGTGTAAATAATTATAAACACTTCAGCAGTTTTAAGCGTGTCCCATTATTTCATCGAATATTGACTGTGACTATTAACATAACGGTCATTTCAAAATTACTTCAGTTTTGCCAGAGTAAAATGGCATTAATACTTAGTAGTTTATGTTATACATGTTACAGTGTCTTAACTTTTCGTCGACTACTTTAATAAATAAAANTGCATTAATACTTAGTAGTTTATGTTATACATGTTACAGTGTCTTAACTTTTCGTCGACTACTTTAATAAATAAAATATTAGCAAATGCGTGCCTACAGCTGGGCTGTCGGCGGGTCACAGTAGGTAGATAAATTGGGCTCGATGACTTGGCAACGTCGAGGTCTATAGGAACGGACAAATTTGCTTGAACAGGAAGGAAGCGGGGAGGAAACTGGCCCTTATATAGCTATTCAATGTGGTAATTACGTCAGTATCATTTAAGGAGGCCAGAAATCACGGGACATGTTTAATTATTTCACCAAAAAACTGCAGTCGGTTTGGTGTCGCGCAGCGACTCCAGAATTTTCTTATGAAGTGAGTACAGTAACCACATCGGCATAGTTAAGGTACAATGTTTGTGCACACCTTGTCAAGATATTGAGGCGTTTCGAAACGTGCGAATTTTTTTTATTGACCGACTTCCGTTATTACGATATAACATACTGCCAGGCTGCCCTACACGAAATTTAATTGGCTGCCGCCCCTTCCTCCGCGGAAATGGCTATAAAATATTTGCGNACTGCCAGGCTGCCCTACACGAAATTTAATTGGCTGCCGCCCCTTCCTCCGCGGAAATGGCTATAAAATATTTGCGGATTTCAAATATATTTGTACGCACGTCTACGTGAAGTGATATGAAATTGCTATTATCAAATGACACAATATGTATCTTGCTACGATATCGTATTAAAATAATGCGTGATAACACGCCAGTATGGAGAAGTTGGTTTTTTTTAAATGCTCAGTTACTTAAACGTTTAGATACTTTAAGTACTAATGTAATTTTTTTAATTACGTATATTTAAAGATATGAAATCGCATAAACAATAATGGCTTTCAATACAACTCCAGTGTTTTCACAGTTCCATGTTATTCTGGTAGTAAAATCTAGTCCTTTAAAAATCGTTAATTTGTTGCTTTATATACAATTATAGAACATATCACAGTAATTTAACAGAAGTCATGTTATTTTATCTCACAATGGCTGACTAAGTTTGTACAAATTTCATGCCCAAGTCGCATCAGTAGTATCTGCGCTCAGTTTCACAGAAATACAGCAGATAAAAAATATGTAAGGCTTCTGTTCAAAGCGTTGTCAGGTTTTATATTTTATAGAATATTTATACAGTTTGAAGTGTTATTTTACTGCTATAATAGTATTATCAACACAAAATTGTTGGAAAAATTATAATATAATTATCGCTGGATTATGTGATATATATATATATATATATATATATATATATATATAGAGAGAGAGAGTTAATAACTACTATAGTGTTTCAGTTCTAACCTTATGTATACATTCATATTCAACAGTTTGGAATCACAGTTTTTAGACAAGTTAAATAATGTTTGCAGTGTTTGTAATTGTTGAAAGTTGCATTTTAAGTTAATGCGAAACATGATCCCTTTGTTATGGAAACAGACAGCGAAGTTTGCCAAGACTTAGTTTACAACTAACCCATGCGTTTCAAACACTTTACAATGCAATTCGCGCACCTGGCGGGCGGGCGAATTAATTATACGTAAACTACTTTAATTTTTTTAATGGAAGGCCACAAAAACTTTTGAAATGTCAGTCAATTTAAAGATTTCGAAATTACTCCTGAACTCGGCATACGCGTTTGTATTAAGTTTGTATAAAATTACACCTGCAGAAATGTCCTATTTAAGTTAAAGGTGGTAGTTACTCGACGGTGTATTAATGCTTATTGAGTATAATGTTTCTCAAAAATTAGCAGGACTATAAAAGTTTATAGAGAACAATTTTATTGGAAAATATGTCATGTGTTAAAATGTTTGATTGTGCTCACTTACGACTTCATATTAATGTCTAGGCAAACTGGTAGAGGGCTCGCATGCATGCTGATATAAGATTTACGTAAAGGAATACCATTCACGTTCAGGAATGAACCCCGATTCTAACGCAGTACGTCGTGGTAGGATAACACCTGGGCAAACTCGATCACCGGCATGTGTATAACTGTGTTAAAAAAACAGAACAATAATTATTAACTTTTTATTTATCGTATGAATTATTCCTAATGTTAAAAATATTAGCCGCCACCATGTGGCGACTGCTGTATACGTGGTGTTTTTCTGAAATATATCGCATAGGACATTGGTAGTTATTAGATGCTTGATGTTAATGCGCAACGCTAGGATGTCTAAGAACGCAAGAATTTTGAAACTTATGCTGTTTAGCCGTATGGTATAAACATGTTAATGATAAATGTAATAATAAATGTTTGGAATCGATGTTATTATTGCCTTGTCGATATACGCTATTAATAGTAATATGTATTGGTAAAACAGCACAACTGCAGGTTGGAAACCCCCTAGACCAACAATTATTTCGCATGCAACGTTTAAAGTACTCTTGTTATACAAAAAGTTAGAAAATTTTCGAGTAAGGTACACATTTCATTTAATGATTTTGTATTAAAAAATCTTAGCAACATAAAACTTTTTCAAATGACTGATTCTACAATTCTTATCAGTGGAAGATAAATTGAATAGTAATTCTTTATATTTCCATATTGCAAATATATTGATTTATCTTTGTTTTAAATTGAATATTAATACAGTTATTTTAAAATGTAAATACGTTGCTGCAGGTTTATTCGTCTGAAATACTGTAATATGGAAGATGATAACGGAATAATTCTCTTTATTACTGCATGGGAGACGTACTTATTACAAAATACCGAAAACATTAATTAATTCGAAATAATTTAAGCATTAGATTATAAATTTGGAGTTTTTTTAATACTATTTACACTGTTTTTAAAACTCAATCCTAACTTAATTTTTTGCAATAGTCTTTGAGTATGTTAAAATAATTAAAATTTCTTTAAAAAGTCATGGAGGGAAATTCGGGAAATTCTGGGTGTTTTTGAGGGAAATTCTGGATGTTTTTGAGGTAAAAAGGGAAAATCAAAGGGAAAAAAGGGATATCCAAGTTGGCCGTCGTGGCGACGCGGCTCCGCAGCCAGTAACCAGTCGACGCACAACCACCATATCCTAACTGCTACTAATAATAAATTGTATGTAACATTGTTTTACTTTTTTAAAACACTTTTTGGGTAAAAATGACAAAACATAGCTAGAAAGGGAATGAAAACGTATACCATTTTCCATTTCATTGAAAGTCGTAGTGTGTTGATAAGAAAATATTTCTCGTGAACTTCTATAAAGTAACGCAATCACTCATAGAACAAGTTCTTGCTTCATCAACTACTTGTATAAAATCTTAAAATACGTAGATAACGTGAATTTTTTTTGTGAAGTGTTTGTGGATTCACCTGCACTCATGTGGTCAAAGATCACATTTTAATATACACTATCGATGAAAGGTTGCTTGTCTACGCGATAACTAACTGAAATAGTCCTATAAAAAGCAAGAAAAATTCTCATTCAATGTGCATTTGCTGTCGTTACATGAGGTACTGTGTGCTATTAACGTTAAATTTGAAAAATCGTAGGTTCGTTGGTATGTTGTACAATTTTTGTTAATTAACCACTCAAGTAATGAAAAAAATACTATAATTTTATTCTTAATAAACATTTAAGTGTTTCATTTCAAGATTGCTGTTGAGTTCATAGCGGTCCGGTAGGGTTATATCATATTATTCCTCCCAGCAGAGTCTTGCCGACTGCTTTACATTTTCGTTACCTTCATTACCTCCGTTACCTTCCCAGCTTCTCGAGAGCAAGGTGAATAGCTACCGGGTGTTAGTATGCCACCTACCAGATTATTTTCAATATGCGCGAAAACTGCATGACTTAGATCACAATGGCGTGACCACGTGACATCGTAATTTGAGCCATGTCTCACCGAGACCTCAGTGCAGGCGTACTTCACGCTTTTCATTCATAGTTCCGGTACTCGATTTTCAGTTTATTTGGACGAACGACCGCAGTCAAACTTGGTTTCTGTTTACCGCGTTTTTAACCATGATCTGGGTCTGAGCTGTGTTGAAACCGCGATGGTGCCAGAGGTTTGGCTTTCGTACTCCAGCAAGAAGTGTTTTCTGTAATGTACAAGTTCTGAATGATTTTCAGCATGTAACTTTTAGTGAAGTCAACATTACTTTGTGGCATGTTTTGTTTAGAGAGTACTCAAATTAATTTTTTTTTGACCCCAACCCGTGATGTATAACAATAGACTATTTTATTCACTCTCCTTGGCGGAAAATTACATGAAAGTTAAATTATATTATTTATATATTATTTTAATATTACGATCCAAGTGCAGTAAAAGTTGTTCTTTCCAACAGAGTTTCGGTTTGCGGCTATTAGTTTCTCAGTTTGCGACAACAAATCCCTCCAATTTTTAACGTTCGTCTCTTCTCGTTTTCAAAATTTTCTTACGACTCTCAGAAACGAAATGTTGTTCATAATATTGTCAACCACCAACTCAAGATTCCCAGTTATTTTATGGTATGCAAGACATTCAAGGTTCTCTTCATTTCACCTGCTGATTTAAAGACTCACGCAAATACTTATTCCTTTTTTGACTGAAGTTATATTTTTGTTTTGTCATGGACTATTATATTACCGACCAGTATGAAATGATGGGTATTTTTAAGTAGGACATGGAGAAAGATATATCTTGGAGAACATGCCTAGCATGTGGCTAGTTTAAAATGACATAACGCAAATTTATTTGCAGATTGGTTTAATGTAGGCATCATATTGGGCTCATATATACCTCTCCGTGTGTTAGATCATAGCTCTGCAACAGTCCAATTCGTCTAGCTTTTCAAGGGTACAATTTGTGCGCTTTTCCTGTCCCTCGATAACAACTCCACTATAAATCGAGCTGCACTGATGTATGGACACATGAAAATCCCGCATACTAGCTATTTAGAATTGCAAGAGGTATCTGCAGTTCTCAGTCGGAAATACTTTAGGGTGTTCGTATTATGGGGCTTTCACTGCCTCCACGAACCATGCCAGAGCTTTGGCTGGATATGGTGCAGGGATGGGACTTCATGATTCAATAACTGTTCGATGATCTTGTTCTATGTATGACTGTCACTGTCAGGGGTGGCCCCAGGTCTTGGAGACTTTTTAATTATGCCCTGTTTGTAGCGTGGCTCGGGTGTCGGACGATGTGTGGTCTTTTATTTCCAGACGGACCTCTGATAGCTGGGTAGGTAAGGAAATCTGTTAATTCGGATGGAGTGTTCAAAAGCACTCAGTAAACGTGGAACTTACTGTAGTATCAGATAAGATAAGTGCTCATTATGTTGTGTAAAGACGTAGAGTACCTCATTAAAAGTGTTTTTGTATCAACGAAGAGAGCCACACAAATAGCACCGTACTTGAACAGTGCCGCACTCCGACCGTCTGCGTATTTCGCTGCAGCAGCCAGCGTGTGGCACCTCCTTGCCTTTGGCGGACTTGCTAGCAACCTGGCGGGAACACTAGTTCCTGAAAGCACTTCGTTATCTAGCTCTTCGTGACATAATTTCTTTCATACATTTTCTGGATGAACTACATAACAATTAGTGACGCCAATGTTTTTGATTTGTAACAAATCGTCTTTAAAGATAAATTACATTACTTCAGCATTTATAATTACTTTTTTTCCTTCAGAAAAAGGGAAAGTAATTTTTATGTTTTTTTTTGCAGGTGAACATATTAACGTCTTTCGGAATGTTGCTGAAACTCATTGTGGGCGTAACTGCTTTCGTTGCAGGTAAGTGGAGTCTAATTCGTAAAAAGCTCATTAGAAAGTAAACCTTATTTATTTTCAAATTTTGTCACAGCAATGTTACGTACAACAATTATGCACATCAGATTTATTCAAAAACTATTACGAATGTTTAGTTCATAAAATTTTACACCCTGAACAAAAATCTGATGCAAAATAATGGCCAAAGAGCGTATAAACGATATTCCACAATGCCTGAATTGTATGACAAAACAATACAGTACGAATACAAATAACAAAACTTAATACTTTGTGTATCAAATCAAATAACAAAATTTTAATAAATCACGTTGATACAACGGCTAGAACTTAAGTTTCCCTTTATAATAATCACGAAGTTCCTTTGTTTAGCATGCAGTTTATGAATATTAGATCTGATAATCTATGACTATATGAAACCAGCTCCTCTAGAATTTGTAAGACATACCTGAAAGTACTAACTAGCCTGGAGAAAGCACGCGTAACACTAACGTGGGCCGGAGAAGATGTCTAGTGGAGAGCGGGAAGAAACAGGAGTACTCCAAGAAAACCTTCCATATACCCATGAACTGCAACCATATACCACTGCAACTATACGACAACACAAAACGTACTTGTCCTGCCAATATGTAAACATTGTTTTGATTTTGAATTGTTAGCCCAAACATTGTAAATACAATGCGTATAAATAAGAATCATTAAAGGAAAGTATTGATTCGATTAGTTAAGATAACATGGTAGGTTATTAAAAGGGTGTTGGTGGAGGGAGGGGGGGGGGATAACACGCACTTCTGTATCAGAAACAATTAAACCATTCTCTTTACACCATTTTTTGCCCTAATTCATATTTTATACTTGTTACCGAAAACATTTTACGTCAGATAACACATAACTAGTTTTTTATGGCTAGTGTATAACTGCCAGTGCCATTGCTGCAATTATGATCTTCCTTAGAATGTAATTAATTGTTGTAATTGTTGTTCCTAACGATCTTACTCGGGACAATGTACAAGCATTCAATCTTTAGCTCTCAGAATATCTTCTGAGTTATTCACATGACATAGCACACACATCTTAAAATAAATGTAAAATATAATGTGTTCACTTGGACAATAAATACAAATTATTGATTTCATCATTCTACCTTGGAAATAAACGAATTTAAGGCCAAGTGAGGAGCAATAATTGGAATTATTACCTTGTGACAGGTGATTTAATCAGTTGGAACTGTTCACATTCCTTGAATTATCTCAATTGACTAGATGTAATTGGTATGAAAACTTATATCACAGAATATTCTTGTAGGGAATAGGCAACTAGATACCACCTGCTGGAATATTTATTAAAATTTTTATATGATTAATTACAAAACGGAAACCAAAGGCGAAAAGGGCCTAAGTGTGTACTTTGATTGTGAAAATTACTTACTGCGGTGGTTGTTGGACCAGACATTTAACTGTAATTTTATTTCCCGAGCGGAATAAAATCTAAAATAGGAGCCATTGCGGACCAAGTCACTGCAAACACAGTGTTATGAATTCAGAAATATTTCAAAGTGCTGACAACGAATTGTAGAGCGGGTCTACCAGGAAACGCAAACAAGGAGGAACATTTAAGTGTAGCCAGATCAGCGAGATTCCAGATGCTGAGAATAGTGACGGAAGTAATATGCGGTGTCAGCAAATAGCCCGTAACTCTTAATGAACGTAGCTAAGGTCACAGGCTGGACAATTTGATAAAAGAGCAAGAAAGGGTAGAGTAATTTTGTGGACAGCCTTGATCGTCTTCTACAGCCACAGCCGAATGTTCTAGTAATGGTAGTTGGATCTAGGACCAACGCCATCTGCTCTCTCTCTCTCTCTTTCGAGAGAGAAGAGAGAGATACAGGTCTTAGGCATGCACTCTGAGGCACCACACTTGTGCAGGACAAGGCGGGTAAGGCGACAGATCACTTCCCGACTTCATCAATAATCGATTTATGAGAACCAAGTTTATACTAAATGGTTCAAATACAACTAAAAATCAAGAGTCCCCATCGTGATTTTTCTTTCTGTGCAAAAGCGCGTAACGGAAAATTCTACGTTTATCTTTCGACTATCGTAATTTTGACTGGCTTCACAAGATACGCGAGTCAACAACGTGGTCGAACCCTGGTTCTTGCACTATATGTTCAATAAGCACTTGTTTCGAACTATTTTTTAATTATTTCTCAGTTACATATAAACTAATTTTACTGGTAGAAGAAAAGTTTTGTCAGCTCAAGTCCCGCAACCTAGCGCTCAATAATTGCATATTTATATAGTTGTTTAATATACAGAAGATAACTTTTAAAAATAAATCAGAAATTTTACAGTTGAGTAAATTATAATGTTGCTGCTCCTAGGTGTACCAAAATTATGAACACAGAATCCACTACAAGTTCATTCTTCTGTACCTCTCTGTGCTACGTCAGCATAGTCAGCCAAACACTTTTGCTAAGGCAACGCATATGGTGAACACACTAATAGGCAATGCAACGCGTATTTGTAACAACTGCCATCTTCCATACAGGCTAACGAGATTATGCTCGCATAAAATAGCGAATAATGATATTACGCGGGCATAGGAACATGAGGATGAAACGCCTAAGCTGTTATCGACTCCAGACAGCGTGGGCCGTTATAGGTGGTTGTTGGCGAAACTCCAATAGCGACACTGAAAGGCAGGTCTAGAAGTGAAGTCAGATACTGCAAGTACTGTATTCCTGCTCCTTGAGCTCTTGAATAGTCTCGGAACGTCCAACAGGGGCCCATTCCATGGCGGTTGCTTTGTGTCCCATGCATCGAGGTTGTAAATGTTTTTGACGACGGAAATTACTCATTCAAACGGTTCGATTATTGTCACTGGCGTACGTCCAAATATTCGGGGTAAAGATTTTAAGAGATAATGTGAACTATATGCAGTGATATTTATTTC